>QNTS01000465.1:584249-629520 GCA_003317085.1 Hucho hucho
CCCCCCCCCCACCCCACCTTGTCACAACACAACTGATTGGCTAATACGCATTAAGAAGGAAAGAAATTCCACAAATGTACTTTTAAGAAGGCACATCTGTTCATTTTAATGACTACCTCATGAAGCTGGTTGAGAGAATACCAAGAGTGTGCAAAGCTGTCATCAAGGCAAAGGGTTGCTACTTTGAAGAATCTGAAATATAAAATATATTTCAACACTTTTTTGGTTACAACATTATTCCTTCCATGTGTGTTATTTCATAGTTTCTTCAATGTAGAAAATTGTAAAAATAAAGAAAAACCCTTGAATTATATATATTTTTTATTTTATTTAACCAGGCAAGTCAGTTAAGAACAAATTCTTATTTTACAATGATGGCTTACCTACATTATCAGTTAAGAATCTCCATTGAAATAGTATTACTAAACAAAAATATCAATGCAACATGCAACAATTTCATTGATTTTACTGAGTTACAGTTCATATGAGGAAATCAGTCAATTGATACAAATTCCTTAAGCCCTAATTTATGGATTTCACATGACTGGGAATACATTTATACATCTGTTGGTCATAGATACCTTCAAGAAAATGGGCCTCATAATGGTCCTTAGGATCTCGCCACGGTATTTTTGTGAATTCAAATTGCCATCAATAAAAAGCAATTGTGTTTGTTGTCCGTACAGTGCCTTGCAAAATTGTTCATCCCCCTTGACGGTTATCCTATTTTGTTGCATTACAACCTGTAATTTAAATTTATTTTTATTTGGATTTCATGTAATAATAGATTTAATGGTACAAAATAGTCCAAATTGGTGAAGTGAAATGAAAAAAATGACTTGTTTCAACAAATAAAAAAGAATAAAAAATGGAAAAGTGGTGCATGCATATGTATTCACCCCGTTTGCTATGAAGCCCCTAAATAAGATCTGGTGCAATCAATTACCTTCAGAAGTCACATAATTAGTTAAATAAAGTCCACCTGTGTGCAATCTAAGTGTCACATGATCTCAGTATATATGCACCTGTTCTGAAAGGCCCCAGAGTCTGCAACACCACCAGGCAAGCGGCACTATGAAGACCAAGGGGAGCGCTCCAAACAGGTCAGGGACAAAGTTATGGAGAAGTACAGATCAGGGTTGGGTCATATAAAAATATCAGAAACTTTGAACATCCCACGGAGCACCATTAAATCCATTATTAAAAATTGAAAGAATATGGCACCACAACAAACCTGCCAAGAGAGGGCCACCCACCAAAACTTACAGACCAGGCAAGGAGGGCATTAATCAGAGAGGCAACAAAGAGACCAAAGATAACCCTGAAGGAGCTGCAAAGCTCTACAGCAGAGATTGGAGTATCTGTCCATAGGACAACTTTAAGCCGTACACTCCACAGAGCTAGGCTTTATAGAAGAGTGGCCAGAAAAAAGACATTGCTTAAAGTGTTCGCAAAAAGGCATGTGGAAGACTCCACAAACATATGGAAGAAGGTACTCTGGTCAGATGAGACAAAAATTTAGCTTTTTGGCCATCAAGATGAACGCAATGTCTGGCGCAAACCAAACACCTTTCCCAGTGGCTAGATGTGCCAAGCTTATAGAGACATACCCCAAGAGACATGGAGCTGTAATTGCAGCAAAAGGTGGCACTACAAAGTATTGACTTTGGGGAGGGGGGGTGAATAGTTATGCACGCTCTGTCTTATTTATTGCTTGTGTCACAAGAAAAGAAAATGCATATTCAAAGTTGCAGGCATGTTGTGTAAATCTAATTATACAAACCCTGCAGAAATACATTTTAATTCCAGGTTGAAAGGCGACAAAATAGGAAAAATGCCAAGGGGGGTGAATACTTTCGCAAACCACTGTAGCTTATTCCTGCCCATACCAGAGCCCCACCGCCACCATGGGGCATTCTGTTCACAACATTGACATCAGCAAACCACTTGCCATACACGTGGTCTGGGGTTGTGAGGCCAGTTGGACAAACTGAACAATTCTCTAAAATGACGTTGGAGGAGGCTTATGGTAGAGAAATTAACATTAAATTCACTGGCAACAGCTCTGGTGGAATTTCCTGGAGTCCATATGCCAATTGCACGCTCCCTCAACTTGAGACGTGACATTTTGTTGTGTGACAAAACTGCACCTGTGTAATGAGCATGCTGTTTAATCAGCTTCTTGATATGCCACACCTGTCAGGTGGGTGGATTATCTTGGCAAAGGAGAACTGCTCACTAACATGGATATAAACAAATTTGTCTGCAATATTTTAGAGAAATAAGATTTGTGTATATGGAACATTTTATTTCAGCTCATGAAACATGGGACCAACGCTTTACATGTTGCATTTATATTTTTGTTCAGTGTACTTTAGTCCAGGACTAGGCAAATGATGTGTTTGGGAAACCGGCCCTATATAAATAGAGCATCTCTGTTGAACATGTTTCACAGTCCAGGACTAGGCTTAATCTACTGTTTGTCCAAGAAACCGACCTATATTGTTTTACCCACATATATCATTCATCATCGTTGCGTCTGCTTATACATACAGGTTGCCCAGGTGTGTGGGCTGCGTCTTTCCTCTAACCAATAATAACTAATGAGTGGCCCAGCGGCTCCTGAGTGGCCCAGCGGTCTAAGGCACTGCATTTCAGTGCAAGAGGTGTCACTACAGTCCCTGGTTCAAATCCAGGCTGTATCACATCCGGCTGTGATTGGGAGTCCCATAGGGCAGTGCATAATTGGCCCAGTGTTGTCTGGGTTTGGCTGGGGTAGGGCGTCATTGTAAATAAGAATTTGTTCTTAACTGACTTGCCTAGTTAAAAATAAATAAATAGCTGCACCACTGCGTCAACCACAGAGGCTAGCGTTGCCTAGTTTCCTGTTTACACCCTCCATCAATAATTCACTGTATTCCTTTAGGATCCCTGCTATAACTCCCTTCTTCCCCGCTAGCTCTCGTCTCTTTCGCTGCTTTCTCAGATGAGGTGTTTTGGGGGAGGAAGAGTGGTTTTCTCGTTAATTATTTACTGAACCTCTGACGTCTCTTGATTTGTTTTGGTTGTCTTGGCCTGTTGCTTTTGGTAAGGTAGGGACCCAATGCACAGACGTTTGTAATGGGTTGGATAGTCAGGCTGCTTGTCTCGCTTAAGTTATAGTACCTCCCCATTTGATCTGTGGGGGAATGCATGTGCCTTCAGCTATGTTGGGCACTCCCATAAGTGTTGAAAATATTAACATGGGCACCCTCATGAGAGGTAAAAATATACCGATATCAACACTGTACCAGCCGATTTTCTTGGGACACCCCCCAATTATAGTCTATGGTATGTCTAACTTGATCCCTCGATATTGTGATAAGACAGTAGCTTTATCTTTTATAATTTACCATTTCCCAAGATACCCCATTCATTTACAAGCACAATGTTAATGGTTCTCTATCAGTGGATTCAAACAGAGATTGAGAAGTGTGCCTCTACAAACTGACTCGCTGTTGCAATATTTCCCAGAATGCGCTTGAGGTCAGGGGCAGCTTCAAATCAGTTTAGTGCCGGCTTGATTCAATCACTGTGGTCAGTGGTGGTCAATGGACACAAGAATACATTGACAGTGAGTGCTAATTGTCAATAGAAGCCATCGTGTGGAGTTGTTCAATTGTGGCTGCCTATACATTGGCAATGAAGAGCTCTTTCAATTATGGTCAGTGCTATGGTAAGTGCTGTATGAAGCCATTCTATGGAGTCTGGTGTGGGTAGCATGGATAAATCCTGTGTCAATGAAGATCAAGGCGCGTTGTGCCTTGTTACACAAAAAAAATGCTAGGTTAAAAGCTACTCAGTGCTGGGTAAATAGTGGACAGAACACGCATTGGGTTATTTTTTAACTAGCCAGTTGGGTCACTGAGCTATGCACCACTGGGTCAGTAGGGGCGTGGCTTTCAGATTGTTCTTTTTGGCCACCTGTGAGAATACATGTCCTTCCGGTTAATCTGTTCTGTTGTCTTATGGTTGAGTGCTGACACTTTTGTTGCCCCATTGGGGGTGGCTCTCTCTCTCTCCCCCTCCCATTTTTATTATTATGTCACATGTTTTCTGCCATTCGTTCTCCTCACTTTGTCTTTCTTAATCTCTTGCCTTCTCTCTAACGCCTTAAATCTCTTCTAATTAATATAATTCTGCCACCAGTTTCCATCATTAGGGTCTCTGCTCTGGTTCATTCACTACATTCCCCCCCCTTCTATCCCATTCACTACATTCCCTCCACCTGTTGCAGAAAGCGTTTATTTATTGCATATTACATTTTCAAAGTAACCATACAGCATAGAGTATAGCTTTGGAGGCCAACGTCTCCGAAAGGGCAAGCTCTCAACAATGTCTGGGTGAAACTGAACAGTTTCTTTCTATACTGTGTTTGGTTTGTAATGATGAGAATGTGATATACTGTGTCTGACTATAGTGAGTTGGTGAGATTAATAGACAGATTCTGATTGAATAGAATAGACTCAAATGAAAACCATGGAAGTATTCCTACAGGATGTTTCACATTTTCCACACTCTTTAACTTACCACCCACTTGTAGAAGATCGCTGATGATGGCCACATACCAGCAGTAATGTAATGCTCCAGGGTAAAGGTTCCCCTAGGTAAAGATCTAGGATCAGCTTCCCCTCCCCCAATCCATATCCTTAACCATTAGTGGGGGAAATGCAAAACGGACCTAAGATCAGCGTCAAGGGGCAACTTCACCCTACACCTACAGTAATATTGTGACATACATACCTGTGTTGGAAACGGAGTTCTCCTGCTTGCATTTCCCTTTGGTGACTAATACATCATCGATGGCAATGTCACCTTCATAGCCCGATCCCCGAATGGCCTGAAACACCACCTGGACAGGGAAAGAGAAAAACAGACTTTAAAAAGAGAATAACTTGGCTTTCCATAGAAAATGAACTTCCACTTGCATTGCCAATACAACCAAAGTATTGTGCCAAATTGCTGCCAAGAATTACATAGACCTACAAGTGATTTACCAAACTCAGAGTACTTTTTTTATATATATATATTTTTTTACATTTTGTCACTTTCCAAAACCCTATCCTCACTTCCCTCTTTACAACAAAATGAAAAAGAGTGACAGAGTTTACTCTAAGGCCATGTTACGAAGCCATTTGAAAAAATAACAAACTTCCTAAAATAAAACTAAGCCAGATATTGTGGCGAAAGCGATGGGCAGTGGCTTATATACCCTGGCCATCTGTTAGGAAAAGTTTCAGTTTGGCTTGCCATTTTTACCCAGAAGACATTGCTTTTGATTGGCAGCTTAATTACTGTGGAAAGTTGTAGCCCCAAACCCCATCGCACCGAGCTAATCAAAGATAGAGCCTATTCCATTTGGAGAAAAAAGGAAACAACACCAACCACCACAACAACAACAAGGAGAGTACACTTTCATCCATAATAGCATTCACCTCAGATTGGTGGGTAATCCATTCTTAATTCTCTTAATAGAAAACAAAAAAGGGATACTGCATATCCATGGCGAATGATTGCAGAATAATGAGTGTGAGGCAACGCTAACTCATTGATGTTAATGTATACTCTGGCTCGTGTGTGTGTGTTAGAGTGCCTTGATATTTGTGTGCGTGTCCATTTTTAAACAGTCCATCGCTGTGAGTGTATGCTTATTATGGTTGCATCCCTACAGGGTGCAATTAAGGCACCACAGGACAACCCCCGCCACGCGCACTCGTCCATATAAGGACAAAATGCCACACAGCCTATTGACCCACAGTTGACCAGGGGCTCATCAACTACCAGCTCTCTGACCACTCTCTCTCTCTCTTTTTTCCAATTTAGCACAAAGGTGGACGGCGCGGTTCTCTCGCTGCTATTCTCTAAATTAATCCCAGAATACACTCCTTTGAACGAGGGACTCCTTTGAATAAACTAATAAAGCCTGTAGAGGAGGTTTTGACAGGGATAGAGGGAGTGAAGGGGTGAGACTCTGATAGATGTGACCGGTCTACTCGTTTGCGAGGGATCTTTATTTGATTTGTCCGCGAGGGGGAACAAGGGCGGAGGGGTGGCTAGGCCAAAGGGCTGTGGTGGGCGGACAGGTGGTGTCGAGGGAAAGAGCCCATTCACACAATGTCCAATTATACTCAATGGTATTAGTCACACTTTTATACATGCACACGAACACACACACCTCACACATCTTTGTCCTTGTGTGCATATGTTTGTGTGTCTATTCGGCCAGGTCTTGCTATTCATTTTGATTTATGTATTCACTTCCATAGCTCTTTCGAGTAAATCCCCTCATCTAATAGGCAGAGGCCAACGCTTGCCGACAGTACAAGCCTGATTTATTACAGGGCAGACAACCCTTACCAGGGGCTCTGAATAGACACACACACACACACACACACACACACACACAAGCACCAACACACATAAACACACACACACTATGACTACGAGAGAGCAAGAGAGGTGAAACTGAGAAGATTGAGAGAGACATGAGTGTGGAGAGGATTGAGAGGGAAGAGATAGAGAGAGAGAAAGAGAGCTGCCATGGCCCCATGAATTAAACATCTATAAAGCTGGATGTGTTTGTGTGTTTGTGCACGTATGTCTTTGTCTATGTGGTTGTTATTGATGTGTGTGGTTTATCTTTGTGAGATTTTGAAAGGTTGTGTAAACATTTAAGTGGGGCTGTGTGGGTGTCTGTCTAAATTATATGCTCTCCTCACTTCTTCTCCTGCTGGAGGGGATACATTTTTAGCAGTAGAACAGGGCTGTCCCTAAAGTCTGGTACAGCTCCCTATGACACACACACAAAGGCTTGTGTGCATGCCGATACACACACACTTTGCATACGCGCATGCACAGCAAATTTGCAAGTGTTCAAATGTTGGTGTTAAGGTAAAAAGTGTTGTGAGTGTTATATCGAAGTGTCGATTCTAGTGGGGTTAACACCAGTGGGATAAAAAAATTCACCACGTGGCGACTAAAATAAGTTATTTCATTCACAGTGGAATCAACACTGCATGGTTTTGTTGTGTTTCAGTTAACTCTCTCAGAGTGAAAAAGACATGAGGGTCCTCATTATCATTCCTCCCAGAATTCTTTATTGCAGGTTGAGTTTTAGAATAGTTTGTTCTAGTATCTATGTTTCTGCATGCACATTGATTAATTGATTATACCATACAAAGAGAACCATACAAACTAATCCAATCTAATAGTGAAGGGTCATTCGCGAACGAACAGCTCTTTTTGAACAGATCTTTTTGGTGAACGTCAGGAACCGAATCACATCAGTGAAAGACCCGTACATTTGGATACTGCTACTACTGCTTCTTGAGCACAAAACAAAAGTTTTCTGCAGATAAGTTACAAAATAATTACCTAAAGAGGGTGAATCCTCACTGCAGAAACAATAAATAGCATGGAGAGTGCGTCTGGACCATGCTGATTTTTTTCATTGCGTAAAAAAAGGCATGATAATTGTGAGTGTCTAATAATTAGGTCAGGTAAAAATGTATTTGAACAAGCATTTCACGATCTGACATAATGGTAGCCTACCTTTTGGGATTTACAACATAGAAGCTTATCAGGTTGATCAGCTTACTATGCTTCTTCACCTGAGATTGGCCCCCAATTGCTAATCAATCAGTTATTTCTCTCCAGGCTTTGTCATCAAAATGGACAACCTTGCAATGAGTGACATGTATCCATCGTGATTTTCCCTGGACTTCTGCTGACCTTGTTATGAGCTAAACTTGATAACTACTTAGGGAGCACCGGCGCGCTAGCGGGCCACTCCCGACACTACCCGGTGAAATGTAAGGCGCCAAATTCAAAATCCAAAAGTTGAATTATTAAACATTCATCAATATACAAGTGTTGCATAGTCATCAAAAGCTCTGCTTCTTGGCAATATCACATTCTTGTCAGATTTCAAAAAGGCTTTATGGCAAAAGCACAACATTTGATTGTTTGAGGATAGCACCTCCAATATTTATGCATTAGCATGAATTCATAAACCAGCGCGGGTCACACAAAACCCATATAAGAGCTAAAAAATATCACTTACCTTTCGAAGAACTGCTGAGGGCTTCCCAAGTGTCCAACGAAGACATCCAATGGTTCTTTTGTTAGAAAAAGTCCTTTATTATATCCATAAATCTCTGTTTGGTTGGCGCGTTATGATCATAAAATCCACCGTTGAGTCACCCATTGAACCGTGAAGAGAACACGTTCAAATTATACCTGTAAACTTTCTACAAACAAATCAAACATCATTTTTTATGTATCCTTACGTTTTATGTATATTTACTGTAATATTTCAACCGGACGATAACGTGAACAATAGGAAAGGAAAATAAACTGGGGCGCACTCACAATCTCACGTGTGTCAAACGTTGTTGACAAAAGTGGTCCCCTGACTACTTCCTCTTCCTATCTGTTCTGCTTACTGCTAGACATTCCAGGCTTTGTATAAAGACTGTTGACATCTAGTGGAAGCCATAGGTACTGCAGTCTCAGTCCTAGGTAAAATACAAATGAATAGGCAGCCTGGAGAAGGTCATTTACAAAAGAAAATGCAAATCCGAATGGATTTTCCTCGGGTTTTCACCTGCTATATCAGTTCTGTTATACTCACATGCATTATTTTAACACTCTTAGAAACTTCAGAGTGTTTCCTATCCAATAGTACTAATTATGTGCATATCCTATTTTCTGGGCCTGCGTGGCAGGCATTTTACTTTGGGCACGCCAGACTCTCCAAAACCCTAAGAAGATAAGGACCTTCCATTTTGGCCCTAATGTCTCAGTTACATATTTTTTTTTACCATCACCCACTGTCCTGGTACTACATCATGTCCCCCCTCGGGAGTTATTCCCCACGCCTCTTTTGCTGCTCAGTCTGCTTCCCCGACTGCATTAGGGAGTTGTATGCAATAGTTAAGCATTGTGTCACTCATAAAGTGAGCGTCTGCTTTTCTCAAATCTAACGTGCCTGTCACTATCACATTGTCCATTGTTGTAACTGCCCATGCCCAGCCTACCTTCCTCATACCCCCCTCCACAATGCGTATAAGATAAACTCAGGGTTTTCCAACAGATGACTCTTAATAAACCCATCAGGGAACTGATTCAAAACCAACTCGCAACAGTCATGTTTAAGTAATGTGGTATCTGGAGGAAGCATCAGAGTAGCTGGACTACATGGTGTGCCAAGTCACCTTTCCTTCAGAGATGTTCAATGTAGAGTCATGTTGCATAATAACATCAAGGCCTAAAATAGGTTGTTAAAATGAGTCTATCCACACCCCTGCATCAATCTTCATTGGACCAATAGAAATTGATAATGGTTTGGTCTGTTTCATATTTGTGTTCCTCCCCCCCACTCCTGTTGCTCTCATCTTCTTGCCCGTGTACTTAGGACATATGTTTTTCATAAGATATAAAGTTGTTAATTAACCATCATGTTCACATATATTCCATCCGATTTCATATGTACACCAGCTGAGATGGGACGTAAGAGGGGTCTATTAGTTTTCCTCAACAGCATCCAGCAAACTCTGCTGCTGAGCCGGAGAGTACTTCTTAAATTTCTGCATCAACATTGTGTCATTGGGGCTGTTGTCTTGATTCCATTTTCCCTTAGACGGACCGTGCTTCTCCTGGCCATTCCTCATAAGAACGTGTTTTCTTCTCTGAAATTCTTTTTGCCAGTGACCAGAAATCCCGCAATAATGACATTCACCAGGTTTCTCTTTTGCTGAACGAATAATGTTGTTGGTTTCACTCGGAACCTGCACAACTCTTATACCCACGTCTCGTGGATGCTTCAAAGTTTTTGAACATTCATCCAACTGTCAAAAAAGAAAGATGGACCAAGGCACTCTTCATATATGCATGGCCTTCGTCCCTGACCTTCGTCCTTTGACCCTCCAATTGACTCAAATGATGTCAATTAGCCTCAGCCTAATTGACCTCAGCCATCCGAAGCTTCTAAAGCCATGACATCATTTTCTGTAATTTTCCAAGCTGTTTAAAGGCACAGTCAACTTAGTGTATGTAAACTTCTGACCCACCGGAATTGTGATACAGTGAAATAATCTGTCTGTAAACAATTGTTGGAAAAATTACTTGTCATGCACAAGGTAGATGTCCTAACCGACTTGCTAAAACTATAGTTTGCTAACAAGAAATTTGTGGAGTGGTTGAAAAACGAGTTTTAATGACTCCAACTTAAGTGTATGTAAACTTCTGACTTTATATTGGCTAGCTATCCATCTGATTGATGAATTTGAGAAAATGCCATTAACTAGGTCACAAGATTTAAACTGCTGGGGGAAAGCTAGCTAACGTTAACTCCCACCTTCAGTCTGAGTTGAGTTCACCTTAGCTAGCTAGCTAAGGGGACTGTAGCTATTCAGAAAATATTCACACCCGTTGACTTATTCCAAATTTTGTTGTGTTACAGCCTGAATTAAAAATTGATTAAATATAGATGTTTTTTGTCATTGGCCTACACACAATACCCCATAATATCAAAGTGGAATCATGTTTTTAAAAAAAATAATATGAAAAATGTATAACTGAAGTGTCTAAAGTCAATAAGTGTTCAACCCCTTTGTTACAGCAAGCCTACATAAGTTCAGGAGTAAAAATGTTCTTAAGAAGTCACATATAAGTTGAATGGACCCATTCTGTGTGCAATAATAGTGTTTATGATGATTTTGAATGACTACCTTATCTCTGTATCCACACGTACAATTATCTGTAAGGTCCCTCAGTTGAGCAGTGCATTTAAAACATAGATTCAACCACAAAGACCATGGAGGTTTTCCAATGCCTCGCAAAGAAGGGCACCTATTGGTAGATTTCTAATAATACAAAAACTGACATTTAATATCCCTTTGAGCAGGTTAAGTTATTAATTACACTATGGATGGTTTATCAATACACCCAGTCACTACAGAGATACAGGCGTCCTTCCTTACTCAGTTGCCGGAGAGGAAGGAAACCACTTAAGGATTTCACCATGAGGCCAATGGTGACTTTAAACAGTTAGAGTTTAATGGCTGTGATAGGAGAAAACTGAGGATGGATCAACATTGTAATTACTCCACAATACTAACCTAATTTCCAGAGTGAAAAGAAGGAAGCTTGTACAGAATAAAACTTTTCCAAAACATGCATCCTGTTTGCAATAAGACACTAAAGTAAAACTGCAAAAGAAATGTGGGAAAGAAATTAACTGTATGTTCTAAATACAAAGTGTTATGTTTGGGGCAAATCCAACACAACACATCACTGAGTAGCAATCTTAATATTTTCAAGTATGGTGGTGGTATGCATCATGTTAGGGGTATGTTTGTCATCGGCAAGGAATAGGGAGTTAATTAAAAATAATAATAATAATTGGAAAGGAGCTAAGCAAAAACCTGGTTCAGCCTGCTTTCCAACAGACACTTGGAGATTTAATTCACCTTTCAGCAGGACAATAACCTAAAACACAAAGCCAAATATATACTGAAGACATTGAATGTTCCTGAGTGGCCTAGTTACAGTTTTGAAATCAGCATGGAAATCTATGGCAAGACTTGAAAATGGCTATCTAGCAATGTTTAAAAACCAAATTGTCAGAGCTTGAAGAATATTGTACAACCCAGAAAGGCTCATAGTTGTAATCACTGCCCAAGGTGATTCTAACATGTCTTGACTCAGGGGTGTAAACAGGGGTGTGAGTACTTAAATTAGATATTTCTGTATTTAATTTTCAATAAATTAGTAAACATTTCTAAAAACATGTTTTCACTTTGTCATTATGGGTTATTGTGTGTAGAATGGTGAGATGAAAAAAAAATGTAATCAATGTTCAGGCTGTAATATAACAAAATGTGGAATAAGTCAAGGTGTATGAAGGCCCTGTAAATGCCCCTCCTTATACCACTGCACTGTGTTGCTCTGATACAATTAGGCGGATTAGGCTATTGCACATTTTACCTGAGTGCTTCATTAGTTAGCTAAATTACTGACACGCTAGGCTAGTTATTATTAATGTTTTTGCAGTTGTTGCTCCTGAGAAACCGGGGCCCGTATTCACAAAGCATCTCAGAGTAAGAGTGCTGATTTAGGATATGTTTTGCCTTCACATGGAGTACAATCACATTTACAAGGGGGAGCTGATCCTTGATCACTATTTCTACTCTGAGACACTTTGTTGATAAGGGTCCTGAAAGAAAGCTGTTGCTATGAAAATCACTTTGTTGCATTTGGTCATCCCCAAAATGTGGCATTTGAAAGGTTTGATAGCTGTCATTCCTCAGGGAACACTGTGGGTAGTTGACAACAGGATGGCAGGTTTTTTGATGTCCTGCTCTAGAGCTCCATAGCCTCACCTGGGGATTGGGGGATGGACACGTTAGTTTAATAAAAGTCTGGGAGACTTTTACATGGAGGAGAGAGCATGAGTTTGAGTGAGTACAGTAAATCCAATCCAACCAGCGAACCTGGATAATTTGCTATGTTGTCACCAGGTTTGGGGAGTAACGGATTACATGTAAGCAAAAAATGGTAACTGTAATCCGTTATAAGCTATTTTTAGGGCCTTCCTCTGACACCACCTGGTATAGAGGTCCTGAATGGCAGGAAGCTTGGCCCCGGTGATGTACTGGGCCGTATGCACTACCCTCTGTAGTGCCTTGCGGTCGGAGGCCGAGCAGTTGCCATACCAGGCAGTGATGCAACCCGTCAGGATGCTCTCGATGGTGCAGCCTTTTGAGGATCTGAGGACCCATACTAAATCTTTTCAGTCTTCACAACTGTCTTGGTGTGCTTGGACCATGTTAGTTTGTTGCTGATGTGGACACCAAGGAACTTGAAGCTCTCAACCTGCTCCACTACAGCCCCGTCGATGAGAATGGGGGCGTGCTCATTCCTCCTTTTCCTGTAGTCCACAATCCTGTCATTTGTCTTGATCACGTTGAGGGAGAAGTTGTTGTCCTTTCACCACACGGTCAGAGACCTCCTCCCTATAGGCCGTCTCGTCATTGTCGGTAATCAGGCCTACCACTACTGTGTCATCGGCAAACTTAATGATGGTGTTGGAGTTGTGCCTGGCCGTGCTGTCATGAGTGAACAGGGAGTACAGGAGGGGACTAAGCACGCACCCCTGAGGGACCCCCGTGTTAAGGATCAGCGTGGCGGATGTGTTGTTATCTACACTTACCACCAGTGGCAGCCGGTCAGGAAGTCCAGGATACAGTTGCAGAGGGAGGTGTTTAGTCCCAGGGTCCTTAGCTTAGTGATGAGCTTTGAACGCTGAGCTGTAGTCAATAAATAGCATTCTCACATAGGTGATCCTTTTGTCCAGGTGTGAAAGGGCAGTGTGGAGTGCAATTTTTATTGCATCATCTGTGGATCTTTTGGGGTGGTATGCAAATTAGAGTGGGTCTAGGGTTTCTGGGATAATGGTATTGATGTGAGCCATGACCAGCTTTTCAAAGCACTTCATAGCTAGAGACGTGAGTGCTACGGGTCGGTAGTCATTCCAGAAAGGATGTTTGCGTAAAAAATCATTGACACTTCTCTGTTTTTCAATGACATTCAAATCAGCATTGAAAAAAGGTGCAAGTTTAAGTTTGTTCCACCTGAGCGAGTCAGACCACAAGTCAGAGACCGCTATGATGACACATCAAATGTGTTTGATGGATCTCGAGAAAAGAGCAGGAATAGGCTATTATAGGCTACAGTCCAAGCTATGTCTTCCAATGATGTGACTGCTGTCGGCATCCAAAGATTATCCAACTTGAATAAACACTTGGAAGTAAGGATCACAGCAGTGGTGAAGTCTACGGCGATACGGATATGACTTATTATTGATATCTAAATCGTGCATTGATGTGAATCACACTGCTGCTCTCTCATTTAGCTATTTGCGCCTTACGGATTGTGGTTGTTATGGATGGCTGTTAATCACGGTACTCCATTCTGTTTATTTTTATTTATTTATTTTATTTATCTGTCGGCCCCAGCCGCGTACTCAGGCCCTGTGTGTTGCTAACCAACCCTCTGCCCATTCATCACCAGTTTTACCTGTTGTTGTCTTAGCTGACTAGCCTTTGCGGTCTTACCCGTTGTTGTCCTAGCTAGCTCTCCCAACCAACACCTGTGTTTGCTTTATGCCCTGCTTTATGTCTCTCTCAAGTGTCAATATGCCCTGTTTACTGTTGTTTAGAATAGTTATCATTGTTTTAGTTTACAGTGGAGCCCCTTGGCCCACTCTACATGCCTCAGATTCCTCCTTTGTCCCACCTCCCACACATGCGGTGACTTCACCCAGTATTACCAGCACCTCCAGAGATGCAACCACTCTTATCATCACTCGGTGCCTGGGCCTACCTCCACTATACTCTCACTCCGCCATACCCCTGTCTGCACATTATACCCTGAATCTATTCTACCACGCCCAGAAATCTGCTCCTTTTATTCTCTGTTCCGAACGCACTAGACGTCCTGTTCTGATAGCCTTTAGCCGTACCCTCATCCTGCTTCTCCTCTGTTCCTCGGGTGATGTGGAGGTAAACCCAGGCCCTGTAGCCCCCAGCACCACACCTATTCCCAGGCCCCAGGCACTCTCTTTTGTTGACTTCTGTAACCGTAAAAGCCTCGGTTTCATGCATGTTAACATCAGAAGCCTCCTCACTAAGTTTGTTTTACTCACTGCTTTAGCACACTCCGCCAACCCTGATGTCCTGGCCGTGTCTGAATCCTGGCTTAGGAAGACCACCAAAAATTCAGATATTTCCATACCCAACTACAACATTTTCCGCCAAGATAGAACTGCCAAAGGGGGAGGAGTTGCAATCTATTGCAGAGATAGCCTGCAAAGTTCTGTCATACATTCCAGATCTATGCCCAAACAGTTAGAACTTCTAATTCTAAAAATTAATCTCTCCAGAAATAGGTCTCTCACTGTTGCCGCCTGCTATAGACCCCTGCAGCTCCCAGCTGTGCCCTGGACACCAAATGTGAATTGATTGCCCCCCATCTATCTTCAGAATTCGTTCTGTTAGGTGACCTAAACTGGGATATGCTTAACACCCCGGCAGTCATACAATCTATGCTAGATGCCCTCAATCTCACACAAATCATCAAGGAACCCACCAGGTACAATCCTAAATCTGTAAACATGGGCACCCTCATAGACATTATCCTGACCAACTTGCCCTCCAAATACACTTCTGCTGTTTTCAATCAGGATCTCTGCGACCACTGCCTCATCGCCTGCATCCGCTATGGGCCCGCGGTCAAACGACCACCCCTTATCACTGTGAAACGTTCCCTAAAACACTGCGAACAGGCCTTTCTAATCGACCTGGCCCGGGTATCCTGGCAGGATATTGACCTCATTCCGTCAGTCGAGGATGCCTGGTCTTTAAAAGCAACTTCCTCTCCATCTTAAATAAGCATGCCCCTTTCAAAAGATGTAGGACTAAGAACAGATACAGCCCTTGGTTCACTCCAGACCTGACTGCCCTTGACCAGCACAAGAACATCCTGTGGCGGACTGCTATTGCATCGAATAGTCCACGCGATATGCAACTGTTCAGGGAAGTCAGGAACCAATACACGCAATCAGTCAGGAAAGCCACTTCAAATCCCACCGTACCTTCTCCGCTGTGCAATCCGGTTTCCGAGCTGGTCACGGGTGCACCTCAGCCACACTCAAGGTACTAAACGATATCATAACCGCCATCGATAAGAGACATTACTGTGCAGCCATATTCATTGACCTGGCCAAGGCTTTCGACTCTGTCACTCACCACATCCTTATCGGCAGACTCAACAGCCTTGGTTTCTCTAATGATTGCCTCGCCTGGTTCACCAACTACTTCACCGACAGAGTTCAGTGTGTTAAATCGGAGGGCCTGTTGTCCGGGCCTCTGGCAGTCTCTATGGGGGTGCCACAGGGTTCAATTCTTGGGCCGAATCTCTTCTCTGTATACATCAATGATGTCGCTCTTGCTGCTGGTGATTCTCTGATCCAACTCTATGCAGACGACACCATTCTGTATGCTTCTGGCCCTTCTTTGGACACTGTTAACTTCTTTGGGAGCAGCGCATGAGGTGACCGTTTTGGAGAGCCTGGTGTTCCCAAAGTAAAATGCCTCCCATTCAGGCCCAGAAAATAGGATATGCACATATTAGGTACCATCGGATAGGAAACACTCTGAATTTTCTAAAAGTGTTAACCATTTGTCTGTGAGTAAAACAGAACGGATATGGCAGGCGAAACCCCGAGGAATTTCTGTCCTGGAAAAAGTGGTTCTTCTACCAGATCTACTGTGTTATATTCTCCTACATTCAATTCACATTTCCACAAACTTCAAAGTGTTTCCATTCAAATGGTACCAAGAATATGCATATCCTTGCTTCAGGGACTGAGCTACAGGCAGTTAGATTTGGTATGCCATTTTAATTAAAAAAAAGGGGGATATCCCTATTAAACAGACACATCAGTGCTTTCAGCACGTCAACACTTCTTACCCTGTGACACTCATATATTCCCATTGACTGCAATGTATTGAGAAAAACATCAACCCTGTGACAAGCATCTTTTCCCATTGACTGTAATGTTTAATTTTTCAGGCTGATAATGGACTGCCAATATAATGCTGTACATTTATAATGCTGTACATTTACAGGTCAAAGTTTTACAGTCTAGTGAATATAACCCATGACTCACAACTTCATTGTTTGGTCTCAAGAGTCACAATGGCTTGCCACCAGGAAACTGAATCAAACAACACATTGTCGCTCAAGCACACCCAGCCTTTTTCCTCTTCTTCTCATCATTGATTCCATTTTTCCTCACACTCACTTGCACACACACACGCACAGAGTGAATCTGGAATCATTACGAAATGATGAAGAGGCACTATCTACCTCATAAATATTCCTGTTAAAAACCTCTTGGGGATTGCTGAGGCGCTAGCGCCCCACTCCCGACACTACCCGGTGGAATGTGAGGCGCCAAATTCAAAATCCAAAAGTTGAATTATTAAACATCCACCAATATACAAGTGTTCCATACTCATCAAAAGCTCTGTTTCTTGGCAATATCACAGCGTTGTCAGATTTCAAAAAGGCTTTACAGCGAAAGCACAACATTTGATTGTTTGAGGGTAGCACCTCACATACTTTTCCCATAGCCATGAATTCATTAGCCAGCGTGGCACACACATAACACATTTCACAGCGAAAACAAATCAATTACCTGTTGAAGAACTTCTGCTGAGGTCTTCCTAAGTGTCCAACGAAGACAATCCATGGTTCTTTTGTTAGAAAAAGTCATGTATTTTATCCATAAATCTCCATTTGGTTCGCGCGTTATAATCAGAAACTACAGCGTCCACTACTCCATTGAAACGTGACGAGAACTCGTTCATCTTATACCTATAAACTTGTCCAAGAACAATCAAACATAGTTTTAAATGTATCCTTAGGAACACTTTTACGTATATTTACTATAATAAATCAACCGGAATATAAACTGAGCTCTAAAGACGGAAAAAAACACAGTGCGCGCTTGGCGAGAGCGCGCGTCCACTCCTATAGACTTCCAAAGAGACACTTCCTGATTTCCTCTTCTTCTCTGCTCTATTTCATCTGAACAGAATCAAAACACTTTCTCGAGACTGTTGACATCCAGAGGAAGCGATCGGTACTGCATTCATATGCCCATATAAGGGCATTTTCATGAGGGAGGGGTTCCAAATGAGGCACTCTGTGAAAACCACTTTTTCCAGGACAGAAATCCCTCGGGGTTTCGCCTGCCATATCCGTTCTGTTTTACTCACAGACAAATGGTTAACAGTTTTGGAAAATTCAGAGTGTTTGCTATCCAATGGTACCAAATATGTGCATATCCTATTTTCTGGGCCTGAATGGGAGGCATTTTACTTTGGGCACGCCAGGCTCTCCAAAACGGTCACCTCGTGTGCTCATCCCTAAGAAGTTAATTGACCTGTCATAGCTAATTGCTGTAGGAGGCAAGGTACTGGGAGTGTATGTGTTTAGGATGGGGAAGTCTCTTTCTGTGTGTGTGTGTTTCGGTGCGTTTGAGAGAGAGTGATAATGTCTACATCTCTGTCTGAGCATGTGAATGTCAATGCATGTGTGTATGTCCGAGTTTGAGTCTGTGTGTCTGTGTGTGTGTCTATGCATGTGTGTGTTTTCGTGTATGTTTGAGTGCATGCCTTGATGCTAAAGCTATAACTCTTTAGCATTTGGACTATGGGACCAACGAACCGGACCGATGCGGATCGTTCAAGTTTCAGGGCTGGGGCTGAGAGAGAGAACAAGACACGGGGGGAACACAACTGGGATGTGGTTGAGATTAGACCGTTGAACTGGTTTGTATTGATTCGACTATAGGGTTGTTTATAGGTCTCGCGGGTCCTTTGATTAATTCTTTTATTTGTTTACTTTTCCCTCATTCTCTATGGTTGGTTGAGGCCGGTGGTGAAAGCATATCCGTGCAAAGTTTTCTGAGGCGGACATCACACACATGCACGCACACACACACACACAGTCTTATAGGGAAAATGAGAGCCAACTAGCAAGGTCGCTGACAGGCAAACCAATATGTGCACGTTCCTCTACTGTAAATACACACGTTCAAACAAAGGCATGTAAACATACATAAGAGCCGTATATACACACACTTACAATGACCCAGATAAGACACAGATGTACACACACACATGCACGCACACACACATATGCATGCACACCCACTCACTCAGGAACGTACACACACACACGCTATATAGACTTGACTCAGCACCTGGGGAGATGAGATGGAGCCCTGAGCGGTAATCACTGCACACTACACACACCGCACACTGAGTCAGCACTTCAGCATGCCTGACCTCCATAGCGATGAGTGGGAGTAAAGTGCAACTGAGGCTCCTGTGGAGCCGAGTGGACCCCCATAGCGTGCCAACCAGGAATATCAGGCTTACTCATGACCAGGGATGGGCAGGATGACTGCATTTGGGAAAACATATTTTATTTCATACAATAAAGCACTGAACTATTCTGTGGATTACCCATTCTCATCATAAATCATCAGCGTCCTGCAAAAGCCTAGGGTAATACTTTATTTGGACTATCCGGACTATCCAAATAAAGTGTGAGCAAACCTTGTGTCAGAATTGTTTTTGATTGCATTTTTCACATTAGTAGTCATCCCACTACAATGTGCTGTGAAAGTTTCTCGACTCTCAAGTTCACTTGAAAAGGAAAACTTTAAAATCAAAGTTTTTCCAGAATGCCAATGAAATATAAAGCAGTCAGTGGAATATTTTGTCAATACGGTACATTTTGTCCAGGCATGCTCGTGGACGGCCTTACCTGGAAGGGTCCACTGGGGTTGACAATGATGTTGGCCTGGTTCCAGTCAGGACCCTGGTTCCCAATCAGGCTCCAGACCTTAGTGTCCACAGAGGCGATGCTCTTCACCCTCAGCAACACGTCCAGGGTACCTACATGTCGGGGTAGAGAAAGGAGAACAGAGCTAATTGAGGGGCTTTGGAGGGGGGTTTGGGTGTGTGTGTGTGTGTGGTCTTGTTCTTCTATCCTCGTAGGGACCTGAAATTCCCCAAAGTCCCCACAAACAGGAAGGAAAATTCTCCCTTGTGGGGACATTTCCCACATCCCCACGAGGACAAAGGCTATTTTAAAATTAGGGGTTAGGTTTAAGGTAAGGGTTACAATTAGGGTTAGGTTTAGGGAAACTAGGAAGAAAAATAAAATGTGTGTGTGTTTTCAGTTTGTCTATTTTCACTGTTGTGTTTTGTACCCCAATCTAAGTTTTTTTAGATGTTTATTTTCCTTTTCTGCTGAAAGCACTTTCCTTTGTTTCTGCGCCCTGCCTAGATTTGAGACTGAATAATATATTGGGTTCTCTTAAGCACAAAGTAGTAGTGGTTATTCAATGCATAAGTTAGGTTGGCTGTCTCCCTAGCTTTATGCTCCCCAGCATGAGATGTATCTATCTTTCCTAAAACAAGGTTGAGATTAAAATAATTTACATATGTTACTCGTTTCAGGAAACTAGGCATATGTCGTGTGTCACTACTTCACAGGAGAGCCATTTGAACGTAACTTTTTTTTAAAAATCTAAATGCATATTTTTTTCTGAAATGCATTTTTCATGTGCCTTAATAACAAAAACTTGTATGCCATCTGCAAATACGAATAAAATTGTTAAATTACGAGCTTAGCACCTGATGTCACAGGAAGGCCAAAAAGATAATCAAGGACAACAATCACCCGAGTAACTGCCTGTTCACATCTATTGCACCTTGCCTATGCCACTCAGCCATCGCTCATCCATATATTTATATGTACATATTCTCATTCACCCCTTTAGATGTGTGTATTGGGTAGGTACTGCGCTGTCAGAACTAGAAGCACAAGCATTTCACTACACTCGCATTAACATCCGCTAATCATGTGTATGTGACCAATAACATTTGATTTTTAGCCATGGAAAAAGTAAGCAACCTTTGCGCTAGCCATGATTAGCTGAGATAATGAGTGGGCTGGACATGCCGAGATATATGTTTGGATTGTAGTGGAAGCCATAGGTACTGCAGTCTCAGTCCTACATAGAAATCAATAGGCAGCCTGGAGAAAAAGGTCATGTACAAAAAAAACTGCAATTCCGGATGGATTTTCCTCTGGTTTTTGCCTGCTATATCCGTTCTGTTATACTCACAGACATTATGTTAACACTTTTAGAAACTTCAGAGTGTTTCCTATCCAATAGTACTAAGTATGTGCATATGCTATTTTCTGGGCCTGAGTGGCAGGCATTTTACTTTGGGCACGCCAGACTCTCCAAAACCGTCACCTCTGCTGCTGCTCCCTAAGAAGTTAACAAATCATATCCTTTAATCGTACCCCCCTGGGCAATTGAACTGATTCCAGGCTGATCCAAAACATTGCCGGCGGAGAAGAGTTACTCAGAGTGTACTTCTAGTCCAACTAGCTGGCTGGAGGGTTTACGGACATATTCAATCTCTCCCTACACCAGTCTGCTGTCCCCACATGCTTCAAGATGGCCACCATTGTTCCTGTACCCAAGACAGCAAAGGTAACTGATCTAAATGACTATCGCCCCGTGGCACTCACTTCTGACATCATGAAGTGCTTTGAGAGACTAGTCAAGGATCATATCACCTCTATCTTACCTGACACCCTAGACCCACATCAATTTGCTTACCGCCCCAATAGATTCACAGACAATGCAATCGCCCTAGCCCATCTGGACAAGAGGAATACCTATGTAAGAATGTTCTTCATTGACTATAGCTCAGCATTCAACACCATAGTACCCTCCAAGCTCATCATTAAGCTTGGGGCCCTAGGTCTGAACTCCGCCCTGTGCAACTGGGTCCTGGTCTTCCTGACGGGCCGCCCCCAGATGGTGAAGGTAGGAAGCACTTCAATGATCCTCAACAATGGGGCCCCACAATGGTGTGTGCTCAGCCCCCTTCTGTACTCCCTGTACACCCATGACTGCATGGCCAAGCACGCCTCCAACTCAATCATCAAGTTTGCAGACAACACAACAGTAGTAGGCTTGATTACCAACAATGACGAGACAGCCTACAGGGAGGAGGTGAGGGCCCTGGGAGTGTGGTGTCAGGAAAATACCCTCTCATGCAACGTCAACAAAACAAAGGAGCTGATCGTGGACTTCAGGAAACAGCAGAGGGAGCACCCCCCTATCCATATCGACAGGACCACAGTGGAGAAGGTGGAAAGCTACAAGTTCCTTGACGTACACGTCACTGACAAACTGAAATGGTCCACCCACATAGACGGTGTGATGAAGAACGCACAACAGCGCCTCTTCGACCTATCATCAAGAAGGCGAGGTCAGTACAGGCCATCAGAGTGTTAAATAGCCATCAATAGCACATTAGAGGCTGCTGCCCTATATACATAGACTTGAAATCACTGTCCAATTGAAAACTCCATTAGAACGGAGTTCCTCATCTCAGTCATTTCTGTGGTAGTCTACATTCTGATTATCTACCCTTTTCACAAAGTGTGCACTCATTCACTCCCCCCTAATGGATTTAAAGGGACGGAAAAATCCAAGGACCGGTAAGGACCAATCCAATCCTTTTGAATGCATGGGGTGAGTGAACGAGTGCACACTTTTGGAGAAGTGTAGAGACTTGGAATGAGTCCCTGCAGTTCAATTCAGTACTCACTAACTCCCTGGCTGAATCCCAGTGGCTGAATCTCAAATCCCTCCCGAATCAACTCATCATCAAGCTTTGATTATTTGAATCAGCTGTCTAGTGCAAGGGTAAAACCAAAACGTCCACCCAGGGGGGGCCCAGGACTGAGTTTGAAAAACCCTGGTGTAAACTCGGTCCTCTGGACTCCAAGGGGTGGACTTTTTTTTGTTGTTGCCCTAGCACTACACAGCTGATTTAAATAATTAACTAATCATCAAGCTTTGATAATTTCAGTCAGCTGTGTAGTGTCAGGGAAAAAAACTAAACATGCACCCCTTGGGGTGCAGAGGACCGAGTTTGGGAAACGCTGAATTAGACCCTTCGTCAGCCACTTTGGCCAATGCTGGCAAGGCTGCAGGCGTTAGAGTGAAGTGCTATCCCAACACACACCGCGGTATGTTTGGCCAATTTGATTTAAAAAAGTATGGAGAGGCGTGCCTGATTATAGGTCACGTGCATTTGTTTGATTTTGAGACTTGACATATGTAACAGATTAAGTAACTCCCAAATTAAATGTTTAACTGTTACTGAGGTTTATATCTTGTAAAACAACAGGGGGATGTGTTCATTTGAATTTCATGTTCATTTCATTATTATTTAAAAGTGGAACATCATTCAAGTCACGAGTGTGTCCCATAGTTGATGGGTTTATTGATCCCCTCGCCACTCTCTGGAAGTTACCCTCTGAGTTTCGTCAGCAACACGTGACAATGGAGGGCCTCTGAGCAACTTAGTAGAGGAGAGGGGGTGGTTTAGGATTCACAGACTCACTCACTGTCTCCCTCTATCAGAGAGAGAGAAAGAGAGACAGCCGCAGGACTGCCGAGGAATCATCCCAATGTTTATCACTTTTTGTTAATCACCCCTTCTAAAATGGAGGGAGAGATGGAGGGGATGGAGAGAGAAGTGTGGAGAAAGAAAGAGGGAGAAACAGAACTAGGAATTGGAGAGAAAGATGGAAAAGGAAAGAAAACCATGAGGGAGAGAGAAAGCGATGGAGAAAGAGAGCCTAGTTGCTATAGTAACACTACCGCTGACACTCCCTCACCCACCTCCTTCCTCCCCAGGAGCTGAATCGTTGCTCCAGAAGTTGTCAACACTATTAAGAGTCGGTTTTGGAGAGTCTGGCGTGCCCAAAGTAAAATGCGCCCCACTGCTCCCTAAGTAGTTAAAGGCACAGTCAACTTAATGTATGTAAACTTCTGACCCACTGGAATTGTGATATAGTGAATTATAAGTGAAATAATCTGTCTCTAAACAATTGTTGGAAAAATGACTGGTGTCATGCACAAAGTAGATGTCCTAACCGACTCGCCAAAACTATAGTTTGTTCACAAGAAATTTGTGGAGTGGTTGAAAAATGAGTTTTAATGACTCCAAACTAAGTGTATGTAAACTTCCGACTTCACCTGCATATGTTTACAACAACCAAGGGGAAGATATCAGAATAGGGGCATTGGGGAATAATAACATTGTACTGAATACATTTGTACTGTAGTGAAGCCGTCTCTAGAGTAATGCAAGGTCTCTTTCATGATCAAGTGAAACGTCAATTGCTATGGAAATGCTGGGATATGTTTTTCACTTATGTTAAAGGTAATTATGATGCAATTATGACGGTGATACAATATGGATAACAATTATTATCATGAAAATCAAGGTTATACGCACTACATGTTACACACATAGACACTCAACCATGCAAATTGGTGGAGTTATTATTTATTTGGACTGCACACGTTATAGTCTTACTCTTATACAGACATCGTACATACTCTCACTAAATCACATCCACTATCATACACATAAACCTACTCAGATTTACTACACATATATCTTGTCTCAATTTTCTAACATCTGTGGCATTGGCTCACAGACAAACAGGCAAGGGATTTAAACAAATTTTGCTAGAACCTATTTCTTGAATTCTAAATATCCGACATTTGAAAGCTCAAATTTTCATAATACCTCTGATGGCAGTAACTTTACAAGCACTAATAATGGTCAATTTATACTGAGAATAGTATTTAGTTATGGTAAGGGGTGAAATAAGTATAGCCAGTTATAATGGTATAGCCAGTTATAACGGTTTAGCAGATTATATAAATGAAGATCAGTCTTTACGTGGCTAAAAGAAAAGGAATTTAACATATACCTCACTCCATCCTTAGATGAAGTTGCGTGGAAAAAGGAATGAGGTGGTGAAATAATTTTCTGTCATGGACAAAGGAACTCAAAAGGTGTGATGATATTAATTAACAAAAATGTTGATCTGAATGTGCAAATAGTCAGGAATGATTCGCAAGGGAGTTGGATCTTTTTGAATATGAAAGTCGACGAAAAAGTGCTTTGGCTCATTATTCTATGAGGTCCAAATCAGGATGATCCATACTTCTTAGAAATAGTGGATATTTGGAGACTAAAAAACCCTGACCTAGTGAGGTATACATGGAGGAGGCTCAATCAAGCTAGTTATCTTGACTACTTTGTCTCTTTCTCTCTTGCATCAAAGGTTAAAAATGTTAGATAGGAGACAGAATCCGATCATCCTCTAATTGGCTTTCACATAACTCTTATAGAATTTCCACGTGGACAGGGATATTGGAAATGTTATCAAAGTTTACTGGAGGACAACTTATTTTTAGCAAAGACAAAATAATTTATAACTGAATTTTTCCAGTATAATATAGGTTCAGCAAATCCCCTTATTGTTTGGGATACCTTTAAATGTACATTCAGAGGTCATTCAATTCAATATTTATCAATATTAAAAAAGCAGTTTCTGGCTAAAGACACAAGACTCCTTGTTCGGGCGGTTTTCGGCAGTCGACGTCACCGGCCTTCTAGCCATCGCCGATCCATTTTTCATGTTCCATTTGTTTTGTCTTTGTTTTACACACCTGGTTTCAATTCCCAAATTACATGTTCATTATTTAACCCTCTGTTTTCCCCATGTTTTTTGTGCGTGATTGTTTGTTGTTTTTCTTTGCCGAGTTCTACGGCTGGATATATTCGCCCGTGTGTTTTTAAGGGTTGGAATTGTTATTCCTTTTCCGTATTTTATTAAAATATGTTGTTCACTCATATCTGCTTTCCTGTGCCTGGCTTCTACACCAGCTATACACACCGGCACTGACAGTAATGTCCTTCATGGAGTTATCAAATTGTACGGGAAGGTCTGCTCAATCCAATAGTACAACCAATTGATTACAGCATTACCCCCAAAATGGAGGAGGCAGTTGGCAGCGGGAGGAGGTAGGGAACTGATCTGTCTGACCAATATAAAGGATCAAAACTGCTGGAGGAATAAAAATAGCATAAATAGGAAAGTATACCAGTTTCATTTGAGGACCAGGATGTTGACAACTGTGCCATACAGATTGCAAAATAGTTGGGAAGAGATTTTTGATGTACCGATTCCATGGTACAGGGTGTATGAGTTGATACTATATATAAAACATTGCAAGATTCAAGACTTGGTGCTTTTCAGCTAAAATTATTATTTCAAATTTTTGCCACCAACAAAATGTTGAATATTTGGGGCATAAAATCATCGAAGCTCTGCAGATTTTGTTGTGAGGATACAGAATCAATAGACCATTTATTTTGGTATTGCCCTCAGGTAGCCTGTTTCTGGTCTCAGGTTCAGGAATGTCTGAAAGTGCATAGCATTGATCTAAAATTGACCCTAGAAATAGTACTGTTAGGAGATCTGGAGAGACCGGGTCAGTCAATTACTAATATACTAATACTCTTAGTAAAAGTATTTATCTTAAACTCACAATCTGTGGATTCTATTCAACTAGATAGATTGAAATTGTACGTTAAACATCACAGCATAGTTGAAAGATATATAAATCCGAGGAGGGTGGCCAGCAGAGATAGGTGGGATGGGCTGAGGGAAGCTGAGGGTTGGGATGTGGAAATGGAGACAATTGGGAGTGGAGTTGCTGTGTGGGAGATATAATGATGGTCAAAGATAAAAGTAAAAAATAAAACATAATAAAAATTATGTTTGAATGACACAGAGGGGCAGTATTTTTACAGCTAATGTCGGTTTGCCTGAGGCTGATGCCGTGCAGGTGTTTGTACACATGCATATACACACACTCATTCAGATAAACGCATACAAGAACACACACATACATGTAATAGTGCCAGACATGCACACAAACATATGCAGTTGGCATTGCTTTAATGATTTTAGTTGTCCTTGATGTCCTTTGTTTTTTAGCTTTTTGTTGTTAGTTTTTTTGCATTGTTGTTTGCTGTTTTCTTCTGTCTTTTTCTTTTTTCTCTTTAGTTCATTTTCTTGGTTCTTGGTGCATTGGGGGGTTCTTGGGGGTGGGGAATATAATTAATTGTACTTTATTTTTTATAGATTTTTTTTCTTCTTGGGGGGAACTGTGGGAGGGGTCTCGATTGGTTGAGGGACAGTTATTGGGGAACTGTGGGGGGGATCTTGGAGGGTTCGGGTTCATGTTTTTGGCCTGGTGGGAGATCTGTCAACATGCCCTTGAGCAGGGCATCGACCCTGGATGCTTCTGTGTGGCTCTCTGAATGGGAGTCTGTTGGATGACTGGTGTGGTGTAGTTGTTGAGCGGCTTCACTGCAAGTATTTTGTATGTTTCGAATATTCAAAAAAAAATGTGTTAAAAAAAAGTCAAGTCTTTTAGGGCCAAGTCCCTTTTGGCAATGGCTTTCTGCCTACTGTGGATTAGGTCTATAAACCTTGTAAATTATTTGAAGAGACTACCTTGTTCATTAGTCCATACTTGTATGAAAGAAAGCACATCAGGCACTATTTAAATCAAAATACATTTCCTTTTAAAATGTAGTCAGTTTACATTAATAAAAGTAATTGTACCAGATATGAAAAAAAGCAAACATAACATTTTAAAGTGCATTTTTATTTTGTTACAGACATTGTCTATATTTCACCTCATTCTGTCACAGAAACAAAAAATTTGTAGGTGAGGGAAGATAAATGACAAGTATGAATGTAAACCAAAATGACTAAAAAACTGTTCAATAACTGCACTACTAATGTGTTCTACATATCAAACATAATGACATTTATCCCTAAAATATACTTACTGACCAGGACACTTAACAACAGAAATACAATTTCCTGTAACAAGTAGCAAATTACGTCCTGTGCCCTAAGACAGAGAACATTTCTGTTGCGGACAGGTTACATTTCAGAAAGATCAAGTTTGTCAGCGTTCTTGCACTGAGCCTGGAACGATGAGGGCGCATGATGAGGCCTCTATGACTAAACACTCTCTCCACTGGGGAACTGGTGGCAGGCACAGCCAACACTGTCATTGCTACCTGCTTGAGCCTTGGAAAGTCTTTTGCATGGATTCTCCAAATATCCAAGCAATCAACTTCATTTTCATCAGAAGATACTTGAATGTAGCGAATAATCTCTGCTTTGACAGATTACTTTATGTCTCCTTTCTTCTTGCTGATTTTGTTGGGGTAGCCAGAGAACAGTTTGGAGGTTTTGGCAGGTGGTTGTTCTTCTTCTTCTTCTCCACTATTGCTCTCAGCAGTGCAGCCATTATGTGTACATGGAATCGGCGTTTGAGTGACTGCTGCAGTGCTTTTACTAGACTGACTAGGTGACGACTTGTGCTCAGTATACTTTGCAGATGATAGTTGAGTGACAGTACACAAGGAAGGGCAGCACTGAGTCACCACTTTCTCCCCTTGAGTAAGGTCGTGGCTTGGACAAAAGGGTCCAAAATGTCCACTAGCTCCAATAGCTGGCTCCATTCCCTTGGTGATAAGCAGGACTCAAGTAGAGTATTGACGCTTTGCTGATTCAGATTGGTGACTGCTTTAACAAGCCGGAGGATGGAATTCCATCTGGTAGACACAGCAGCAGGGATACTACGATTGGCTCCGAACTCCGCTTCAAATGCTTCTTTCAGACCACAGGTAGTATGTAGTAAGCTACAAAGTTTAGTTACCTTAGCCATCACACTGTTTATAATTTTTGTTTCCTTTAGTCCATCACCAGTTGTAATGTATGAGTAAACCCCTGTTAGCACTGTTGCCTGCCGTTGGTTTGGATAGCTTCAACATCAACACTGTACCCTTCACCAAATTCTTTCCATAGACTGGGGTTATCCACATGATGATGATGATGATGATGATGATGATGATAATCATCATCATGATCATTGCTTGCTTTGTGGAAACAAACTGAAGGCCTTTTTCATATTTGCAGCGTTATCACATATGATATAATCTAATTAATGTTAATGCTAAAATTATCACATATTACTTAAATGTATCACTGATTCTTTCCCCAGTGTGACCCTATCACAGCTCAACAGAAGTGACTCCAGTCTGGGATTTTTTTTCTCTTCCATGGCCATGTAATGGGCCGTTACTCCCATGAAGCCCCTCATGGTCCTGTCAGTCCATATATCTACAGTGACAGACACTGATTCTGTCTTCTCTAAGGCACTTTTGATTGTAGCCTCTTTGTTCAGTGTTAAGTCATGCAGGTTGCCTGGTGAACGTGGGCCTACTTACTGGTCTATATTTGTCATCTACCACTGACATGAAATGCCTAAAATGAGGGTTGTCCACTAAGGACATAGGCAGGATGCAGGAAATGATCAGGTCTTTCAGTGTAGCTTCGGTTATGGCCTTCTGCCTGGGGTGGCCCTGGCTGTACACATGGACACCTATGGTGGTCAAGAATGAGTCAATGCTGCTTTGTCCTTCTCTCTGCACTGGACACCTTTGCTTTGCAGAAATCAGTGACCCTACAGATGAACAACATGATGGATAGTTGTTGCTGACTTGAGATGGAAGTACAAGGATGCAAACAAATATATATTGTATATTTTTCAGAAGAAATGTCAAAGAAGTTGCATGCTTTGAACTCTCGTTTTAATTCTAAGTTACTTCCTAGGACCAGGCTACAACAGAAAGTATATTAAATCTCAGAGTGATATGTCGCCGAGATGTAACTTAACAATCTCTGCTAACAAGTGGGCCTAGCTAACAAGTAGGCCTAGCTATCTTACAACCCACCTCTTAACCTTTCAATACATTTTTGACAGTAATACAGATGATTGTGGACTACAGGAAAAGGAGGACCAAGCACGCCCCCATTCTCATTGACGAGGCTGTAGTGGAGCAGGTTGAGAGCTTCAAGTTCCTTGGTGTCCACGTCACCAACAAACTAACATGGTCCAAGGACACCAAGACGGACGTGAAGAGGGCACGAAAAAACCTATTCCCCCTCAGAAGACTGAAAAGATTTGGTATGGGTCCTCAGATGCTCAAAAGGTTTTACAGCTGCACCATCGAGAGCATCCTGACGGGTTGTATCACTGCCTGGTATGGTAACTGCTCCGCCTCCGACCGCAAGGCACTACAGAGGGTACTGCGTACGGCCCAGTACATCACTGGGGCCAAGCTTCCTGCCATCCAGGACCTCTATACCAGGTGGTGTTAGAAAAAGCCCCTAAAATTGTCAAAGAGTCCAACCACCCTAGTCATAGACTGTTTTCTCTGCTACCGCACGGCAAGCGGTACCGGAGCGCCAAATCTAGGTAAAGGAGGCTTCTAAACAGCTTCTACCCCCAAGCCATAAGACTCCTGAACATCTACAGTGGGGAAAAAAAGTATTTAGTCAGCCACCAATTGTGCAAGTTCTCTCACTTAAAAAGATGAGAGAGGCCTGTAATTTTCATCATAGGTACACTTCAACTATGACAGACAAAATGAAGAAAAAAAATCCAGAAAATCACATTGTAGGATTTTTAATGAATTTATTTGCAAATTATGGTGGAAAATAAGTATTTGGTCAATAACAAAAGTTTATCTCAATACTTTGTTATATACCCTTTGTTGGCAATGACAGAGGTCAAACGTTTTCTGTAAGTCTTCACAAGGTTTTCACACACTGTTGCTGGTATTTTGGCCCATTCCTCCATGCAGATCTCCTCTAGAGCAGTGATGTTTTGGGGCTGTCGCTGGGCAACACGGACTTTCAACTCCCTCTAAAGATTTTCTATGGGGTTGAGATCTGGAGACTGGCTAGGCCACTCCAGGACCTTGAAATGCTTCTTACGAAGCCACTCCTTCGTTGCCCGGGCGGTGTGTTTGGGATTATTGTCATGCTGAAAGACCCAGCCACGTTTCATCTTCAATGCACTTGCTGATGGAAGGAGGTTTTCACTCAAAATCTCACGATACATGGCCCCATTCATTCTTTCCTTTACACAGATCAGTCGTCCTGGTCCCTTTGCAGAAAAACAGCCCCAAAGCATGATGTTTCCACCCCCATGCTTCACANCAACTCGTCGTGTTTGGAGGACAAAGAACACCATACCTACTGTGAAGCATGGGGGTGGAAACATCATGCTTTGGGGCTGTTTTTCTGCAAAGGGACCAGGACGACTGATCTGTGTAAAGGAAAGAATGAATGGGGCCATGTATCGTGAGATTTTTGAGTGAAAACCTCCTTCCATCAGCAAGTGCATTGAAGATGAAATGTGGCTGGGTCTTTCAGCATGACAATAATCCCAAACACACCGCCCGGGCAACGAAGGAGTGGCTTCGTAAGAAGCATTTCAAGGTCCTGGAGTGGCCTAGCCAGTCTCCAGATCTCAACCCCATAGAAAATCTTTAGAGGGAGTTGAAAGTCCGTGTTGCCCAGCGACAGCCCCAAAACATCACTGCTCTAGAGGAGATCTGCATGGAGGAATGGGCCAAAATACCAGCAACAGTGTGTGAAAACCTTGTGAAGACTTACAGAAAACGTTTGACCTCTGTCATTGCCAACAAAGGGTATATAACAAAGTATTGAGATAAACTTTTGTTATTGACCAAATACTTATTTTCCACCATAATTTGCAAATAAATTCATTAAAAATCCTACAATGTGATTTTCTGGATTTTTTTTCCTCATTTTGTCTGTCATAGTTGAAGTGTACCTATGATGAAAATTACAGGCCTCTCTCATCTTTTTAAGTGAGAGAACTTGCACAATTGGTGGCTGACTAAATACTTTTTTCCCCCACTGTAATCAAATGGCTACCCAGACTATTTGCATTGACCCCCCCCCCCCATCTCTTTTACTCCACTGCTACTCTCTGTTATTATCTATGCATTGTCACTTTAATAACTCTACCTACATGTACATATTACCTAAATTACCTCAACTATCCAATGCCCCCGCACAATGACTCTGTACCGGTACCCCTTTTATATTGTCTCGCTATTGTTATTTTACTGCTGCTCTTTAATTACTTGTTCCTTTTATTTCTTATTTTTTAAATTGCATTGTTGGTTAGGGGCTTGTAAGCATTTCACTGTAAGGTGTTGTATCCGGCGCATGTGACTGATCAAATTTGATACTTTTTTATTTGATTTGAGTAAAGGAGGTCTCTAGTTTCTTTTCATCTGGTTGCACATTTAACATGCTGGTTGAAATTAGGTAAAACAGATTTAAGTTTCCCTGCATTAAAGTTCCCGGCCACTATGAGCGTCGCCTCTGGATGAGCGTTTTCCTGTTTGCTTATGGCCTTATATAGCTCATTTAAAAAAAAAAATTATTTCACCTTTATTTAACCAGGGAGGCCAGTTGAGAACAAGTTCTCATTTACAACTGCAACCTGGCCAAGATAAAGCAAAAGCAGTGCAACAAAAAATAACAACACAGAGTTACACATGGGATAAACAAACGTACTGTCAATGACACAATAGAAAAATCTGTATACAGTGTGTGCAAATTAAGTAAGGAGGTAAGGCAATAAATAGGCCATGGTGGTGAAGTAATAACAATTTATCAATTTACACTGGAGTGATATGTGTGCAGATGAGGATGTGCAAGTAGAAATACTGGTGTGCAAAAGAGCAGAAAAACAAAATCAAATATGGGGATGAGGCAGGTAGTTGGTTGGATGGGCTATTTACAGATGGGCTGTGTACAGCTGCAGAGATCGGTAAGCTGCTCTGGCAGCTGACGCTTAAAGTTAGAGAGGGAGATATAAGTCTCCAACTTCAGTGACTTTTGCAATTCGTTCCAGTCATTGGCAGCAGAGAACTGTAAGGAAAGGCGGCCAAAGGAGGTATTGGCTTTGGTGATGACCAGTGAAATATACCTGCTGGAGCGCGTGCTACGGGTGGGTGTTGCTATGGTGACCAGTGAGCTGAGATAAGGCAGAGTTTTATCTAGCAAAGACCTATAGATGACATGGAGCTAGTGGGTTTGGCGACGAATATATAGAATGGACCAGCCAACGAGAGCATACAGGTCGCAGTGGTGGGTAGTATATGGGGCTTGGTGACAAAACGGATGGCACTGTGATAGACTGCATCCAATTTGCTGAGTAGAGTGTTGGAGGCTATTTTGTAAATGACATCGCTGAAGTCAAGGATCGGTAGGATAGTCAGTTTTACGAGGGTATGTTTGGCAGCATGAGTGAAGGAGGCTTTGTTGCGAAATAGGAAGCCGATTCTAGATTTAATTTTGGATTGGCGATGCTTAATATGAGTCTGGAAGGAGAGTTTACAGTCTAGCCAGACACCTAGGTGTTTATAGTTGTCCACATATTCTAAGTCAGAACTGTCCAGAGTAGTGATGCTAGTCGGGCGAGCGGGTGCGGGCAGCGATCGGTTGAAGAGCATGCATTTCGTTTTACTAGCATTTAAGAGCAGTTGGAGGCCACAGAAGGAGTGTTGTATGGCATTGAAGCTCGTTTGGAGGTTTGTTAACACAGTGTCCAAAGAAGGGCCAGATATATATAGAATGGTGTCGTCTGCATAGAGGTGGATAAAATAATCACATCATTAAAATATATACAGAGCGACATCATTGATATATACAGAGAAAAGAGTCGGCCCGAGAATTGAACCCTGTGGCACCCCCATAGAGACTGCCAGAGGTCTGGACAACAGGCCCTCCGATTTGACACAGTGAACTCCATCTGAGAAGTAGTTAGTGAACCAGGCGAGGCATTCATTAGAGAAACCAAGGCTGTTGAATCTGTCAATAAGAATACGGTGATTGACAGAGTTGAAAGCCTTGGCCAGGTCGATGAAGACTGCTGCACAGTACTGTCTTTTATCGATGGCGGTTATGATATCGTTTAGGACCTTGAGCGTGGCTGAGGTGCACCCGTGTCCAGCTTGGAAACCGGATTGCATAGCGGAGAAGGTACGATGGGATTCGAAATGGTCGCTGATCTGTTTGTTAACTTGGCTTTCAAAGACTTTAGAAAGGCAGGGCAGGATGGATATAGTTCTGTAACAGTTTGGGTCTAGAGTGTCTCCCTCTTTGAAGAGGGGGATGACCCCGGCCGCTTTCCAATCTTTAGGAACCTCAGACGATATGAAAGAGAGGTTGAACAGACTACCAATAGGGGTTTCAACAATGGCGGCGGATCATTTTAGGAAAAGAGTGTCCAGATTGTCTAGCCCAGCTGATTTGTAGGGATCCAGATTTTGCAGCTCTTTCAGAACATCAGCTGTCTGGATTTGGGTGAAGGAGAAGCGGGGGGGGGGCTTGGGCCAGTTGCTGCGGGGGTTGCAGAGCTGTTGGCCGGGGTTGGGGTAGCCATGTGGAAAGCATGGCCAGCCGTAGAGAAATCCTTATTGAAATTCTCGATTATCATGGATTTATCAGTGATGACAGTGATTCCTAGCCTCAGTGCAGTTGGCAGCTGGGAGGAGGTGCTCTTATTCTCCATGGACTTTACAGTGCCCCAAAACCTTTTGGAATTAGTGCTGCAGGATGCAAATTTCTGTTTGAAAAATCTAGCCTTTGCTTTCCTAACTGACTGTGTATATTGGTTCCTGACTTCCCTGAAAAGTTGCATATTGCGGGGACTATTCGATGCTAGTGCAGTACGCCACAGGATGTTTTTTATGCTGGTCAAGGGCAGTCAAGTCTGGAGTGAACCAAGGGCTATATCTGTTCTTAGTTCTACATTTGAAAGGGGCATGCTTATTTAAGATGGTGAGGAAAGCACTTTTAAAGAACAACCAGGCATCCTCTACTGACGGGATGATGTCAATATCCTTCCAGGATACCCGGGCCAGGTCGATTAGAAAGGCCTGCTTGCAGAAGTGTTTTAGGGAGCGTTTGACAGTGATGAGGGGTGGTCGTCGAAAACAGCAGAGGTGTATTTGGAGGGCAAGTTGGTCAGGATGATATCTATGAGGGTGCCCATGTTTACAGATTTGGGATGGTACCTGGTAGGTTCCTTGATCATTTGTGTGAGATTGAGGGCATCTAGCTTAGATTGTAGGACGGCCGGGGTGTTAAACAAATCCCAATTTAGGTCACCTAGCAGTACGAACTCTGACGATAGATGGGGGGCAATCAATTCACATACGGTGTCCAGGGAACAGCTGGTAGCTGAGGGGGTCTATAACAAGCGGCAACAGTGAGGGACTTATTTCTGGAGAGATGGATATTTAAAGTAGAAGCTCGAACTGTTTGGGCATGGACGTGGATAGTATGACAGAACTCTGCAGGCTATCTCTACAGTAGATTGCAATTCCGCCCCCTTTAGCAGTTCCATCTTGACGGAAAATTTTGTAATTCAGACACCGCCAGGACATCAGGGTTGGCAGAGTGTGCTAAAGCAGTGAATAAAGCAAACTTAGGGAGGAGGCTTCTGATGTTGACATGCATGAACCCAAGGCTTTTACAGTTGCAGAAGTCAACAAATGACAGCGCCTGGGGACACACAGGGCCTGGGTTAACCTCAACATCACCAGAGGAACAGAATAGGAATAGGATGAGGGTGCGGCTAAAGGCTATAAGAACTGGTCGTCTAGTGCTTTGGGAACAGAGAATAAAAGGAGCAGATATCTGGGCATGGTAGGAAAAATTCAGGGCATAGCGTACAGACAAGGGTATGGTAGGGTGCGAGTACAGTGGAGGTAAACCTAGGCATTGAGTGATGATGAGAGAGGTTGCATCTCTGGAGGCGCCAGTTAAGCTAGGTGCTGTCTCCGCATGTGTGGGGGGTAGGACAAAGGGGCTATCTGAGGCATGTTGAACGGGACTAGGGGCTCCGCAGTAAAATAAAACAATGAGAGCTGCCCTAAACAACAGTATCCAAGGCATATTGACATTAGAGAGAGGCATAAAAGGAATCACAGGTGTGTATTGGGAGAGCTAAGACAACAACGGGTGAGACAACAACGGGTAAACAGCTACGACAACAACAACGGGTAAATGGCGATGAATGGGCAGAGAGGGTCAGTTAGCTACACACAGGGCCTGAGTTCGAGGCTGGGGCCGACAGATAAATAAAATTAAGTACCGTGTTAATGAACAGTCCAGCAGGCATCAGCTGTGTAGCCGAGTGATCATAGGGTCCAATGAGCAGCAATAGATGAAACAGGGAGCCGTTTCGGTAGTCGATTACTATGCTAGGCGAGCGGGAGACACAGCATTCAGGAAGCTAGTGGGCCAGGGCTAGCAGATGGATCTTCACCAACATCCATGATGCAGTGAGGTCTTAGTGGGGTCTTAGTGCCAGCTTCAGTTTGTGGTGGTAAATAGATGGCTCCGAAAAATATAGTGTGATCTACAGCTTATCATGAGATACTCTACCTCATGTGAGCAAAACCTAGACACTTCCTTAATATTAGATTTCGTGCACCAGCTGTTGTTTACAAATATACACAGATCGTCACCCCTTGTCTTTCCAGAGGCAGCTCTTCTATCTTGCCGATGCAGAATAAAACCCGCCAGCTGTATGTTATTCATGTTGTCGTTCAGCCACAACTCGGTGAAACATAAGATATTACAGTTTTTAATGTCCCATTGGTAGGATATTTGTGATTGTAGCTCGTCTATTTTGTTATCCAATGATTGTATGTTGGCTAATAGGACTGATGGTAGAGGCAGATTACCAACTCTCTGTCGGATCCTTACAAGGTACCCCGACCTACGTCCCCGATATCTCCGTCTCTTCCTCATGCGAATGACAGGGATTTGGGCCTTGTCGGGTGTCTGAAGTAAATCCTTTGCATCCGACTCATTAAAGAAAAATGATTTGTCCAGTACGAGGTGAGTAATCGCTGTCCTGATATCCAGAAGCTCTTTTCGGTCATAAGAGACAGTGAAAGAAACATTATGTACAAAATAAGTTACAAATAAAGCGAAAAAACACGCACAATAGCACAATTGGTTAGGAACCTGTAAAACGGCAGCCATCTCAATTCCATTTCTTAAAAAAAAAAAAAAAAATTCCTTGGCGATAGTATGAAAAGTGGTACTCAGTGATGCGTTGTGTTGGATTTGCTACATACGTAACACTTTTTCCAGGAAGTAAAGTTTCTTTGCCACATTTTTTGCAGTTTTACTTTAGTGCCTTAATCCAAACATGATGCATGCTTTGGAGTATTTTTTATCTGTACAAGCTTCCTTCTTTTCACTCTGTCATTTAGGTTAGTATTGTAGAGTAACTATAATGTTGTTGATCCATCCTCAGTTTTCTCCTATCACAGCCATTAAACTCTGTAACTGTTTTAAAGTTACCATTGGCCTCATGGTGAAATCCCTGAACGGTTCCCTTCCTCTCAGGCAACTGATTTAGGAAGGAAACCTGTATATTTGTAGTTACTGGGTGTATTGATACACAATCCCAAGTGTAAATAATAACTTCACCATGGGATAGTCAATGTCTGTTTTTTTATTTTTACCCATCTACCAATAGGTGCCCTCTTTGCAAGGCATTCTAAAACCTCCCGGTCTTTGTGATTGAAATGCACGGCTCATTGGAGAGTTGTTACAGATAATTGTATGTGTGGGGCAGAGATGAGGTAGTCATTCAAAAATCATCTTAACACTATTATTGCACACAGAGTGAGTCCATGCAACTTATTATGTGAACTGTAAAGCACATTTTAATTTCTGAACTTATATAGGCTTGCCATAACAAAGGGGTTGAATACTTATTGACTCAAGACATTTCAACATTTCATTTTAAATTAATTTGTAAAAATGTGTAAAAAAATTATTCCAATTTGATATTATGGATATTGTGTGTGACACAATATTTAAATTCAGGCTGTGACACAGAAATTAGGATCAAATAAAGGTGTGTGTGAAGTGCATTCGGAAAGTATTCAGACCCTTTGACTTTTTTCATATTTTGTTAAGTTACAGCTTTATTCTACTATTAATTAAATTGTATTTTTTCCTCATCAATCTACACACAATACCCCATAATGACAAAGCAAAACATGGCTTGGTTTTTGCTCTGACATGCACCGTCAACTGTGGGACCTTATATAGACAGGTGTGCGCCTTTCAAAATCATGTCCATTTAATTGAATTTACCACAAATGGACTCCAATCAAGTTGTAGAAACATCTCAAGGATAGTCAACGGAAACAGGATGCACCTGAGCTCAATTTTGAGTCTCATAGCAAAGGGTCTGAATACTTATGTAAATAAGGTATTTCTGTTTTGAATTTTTTATTAAAAAAAAGTGGATATTGGGTGTAGATTGATGAGGGAAAAAATAATTTTATACATTTTAGAATAAGGCTGTAACATAACAAAATTTGGCAAAAGGGAAGGGGTCTGAATACCTTTCTGAATGCATTGTATGTCTACCCTTTCATCTATGTCTGGTGTTAGCTAGTGATGTTACGTTTGATAACGGAGCTCAGAGGCATCCATTGAAATCGCTATGCAGTTTATTTCGAAGCAGTGTGCAATACCATCATCAGAAGCACTTGATCAATGACATCCAAAGCTTTGTTTCATCGAAAAACCAGATGATTGGTTTGGCATGGGTTTCGTTACAAGACAAAAAGGCTACCCTCTGCTACGACAGGTGCAACGTCATAATTTGTCTGTTCTAAATTATTTTGACCAGCAGGTGCCACTCGTGTACACTGTGTTGATCAAAGCTTTGAGTACTGAACCTATTGTCGACACAATTGGCTGGAAAGCCTCAATGCTTCAGGAAGGTTTGTTTCCCCATCACTAGTGTTGGCTACTTACTGGTAGTGATGGGGAAACGAAGCTTCCTGAAGCATCGAGTACAGTGTACACTAGTGGCAGCTGCTGGTAAAAAGCATTTAGAACAGCCAAATTATTAAAGATGATATCGCACACTCCGTAGCGCGTGACCAGTGTTGCTTTTCTGTCTTCTACCGAAACCAATACCAAACCAATCAAGTGGTTGAGCAACAAAACAAAGCTTTGGATGTCATTGATCACGTGCTTCTGATAAAGTGATTCAAGCATCGGCACATTGCTTCAAAGTAAACTGCTTAGCGATTTCGACGCATGCCTTGGAGCTCCGGTATCAAACATAACATCACTAGTTACTTCCTAGGTAGGTCTAAAGCCAGCATGGAACAAAAGTATGGGAAGGGTCGTTCAAAACTCTAACGCAGTTAGCGCTGCTGTGAAACACATCACAAGAGACATGCCAAACGGGAGATGTATCATTAACCACTTTTCCATCCACAGTTTTTATGTGAGTAAAGTCATACTGTTTTAAAAAAATCACGACAGCTGTGAAGGAAACAGGACGTATCATGTTGAAGTAAACTTGGAGTCACGCAATGATATTGTGTGTGGTCTTCCCACTATGACTCGGGAAACGAGGCAGTTTATTAAGATACCTTAATAGAAAAACCGTCACCTCGGGAGCCGCTCCCTAAGACGTTAAGAACCACATTCCTGTAAAGCTAAGAGAGGATCTCATGTTAAATACTGTTAAAGTAATATGGCTACAGGTTCATCTGCCTCACTTAACCTGTTCGGGATCGATTTGACAACATCCGGTGAAATTGCAGAGTGCCAAATTCAAGTGTCATACATGATTCAAAAGCTTAGAATCTTGGTAATCTAACAGCATTGTCAGATTTCAAAAAGGCTTCACGGCGAAAGCATAGCATTTGATTGTCTGAGGACAGCGCCCCGCATACTTCCTCAATTAACATAATTTCATAACCAGCACAGGTGTCACAAAACTCAAAAATAGCGTAAAATAAATCACTTACCTTTGAAGATCTTCCTCTGATGGCAATCCCAAGGGTCCCAGCTACACAATAAATGGTTGTTTTGTTCTATAAAGTCCCTCTTTATATCCAGGGTTCCTTGACAATCTCCAGGATTACTTGAGTCACCCCTAATGCTTTGAATGCTACGATAAATTGTGCTGCCGTATTTATAGATTTGTCAAAAGCTTTTGATACTGTTGATCATTCTATCTTATTGAGTAAGATGTCTGTTTGTGGTTTCACAATTATCTTAGTGACAGAACCCAGGCTATTATGATAGACCCGGTTAAATCCACATTTCTTGAAGAGCTTAACTTCTTAGGGAGCGGCTCCCGAGGTGACGGTTTTGGAGAGTCTGGCGTGCCCAAAGTAAAATGCCTCCCACTCAGGCCCAGAAAATAGGATATGCACATAATTAGTACTATTGGATAGGAAACACTGAAGTTTCTAAAAGTGTTAACATAATGTCTGTGAGTGTAACAGAACAGAAATAGCAGGCGAAAACCAGAGAAAAATCTATCCAGAATTACTGTTTTTTGTCACATTGGCTCTGTTTGACAGTCTCCCTATTGAGTTCTATGGCAAGCAGCTCCGAGATTTCAGTACCTATGGCTTCCACTAGATGTCAACAGTCTATATATAAAGCCTCAGAGAGATTGGAGGAAGCAGGAAGAATAGGGAAAGGATATGGCCAAGGTAGCTCAGATGTCAACAAGTTTTCTCGTGCGCTAGTCTGGCTGCGCGCCCCACTTTATTTTACTTATATAACGTTTAGGTGACCATCCGAGTGAAATATTATCGCTCATATTCATAAAAGGATAGCTAAGGATGCATTTTAACTGGTATTTGATTTGTTTAGGAAAAGTTTATAGGTATATTTGAACGCGTTCTCTTCACGTTTCAATGGGCGATTCGAAGTTGGATTTTCTGATCATAACGCACCAACCAAACGGAGATTTATGGATATAATAAATGACTTTTTCTAACAAAAGAACCATGTATTGTCTTTGTTGGACACTTGGGAAGCCCTCAGCAGAAGTTCTTCAAAAGGTAAGGGATTTGTTTTCGCTGTGAAATGTGTTTTGTGTGAACCGCGATGGTTTATGAATTTATGCTAATAGAAAAATATTGGAGGTGCTCCCCTCAAACAATCAAATGTTGTGCTTCGCGGGAAAGCCTTTTTGAAATCTGACAGCGCTGTGATATTGCCAAGAAGCAGAGCTTTTGATGACTATGCAACACTTGTATATTGATGAATGTTTAATAATTCAACTTTTGGATTTTGAATTTGGCGCCTTGCATTTCACGGGGTAGCGCCCCACCACTCCCTAAGTAGTTAAAGGGGTACCCCAGGGTTCGATTTTGGGGCCATTGTTGTTCACGTTGTATGTAAATAATATTGGAAATACTGTTAACACCTGTAACATTCATCTCTACGCAGCTGACACAGTTATTCATTACTGTGGCTCTTCAGTGCTGCAGGCCATTCGTGACCTTCGGCATGGTTTTGACTGAATCCCAAAATCACTTATTGATCTTAAATGATGTTAAAGAAAATAAAACTAAGTTTATGCTGTTCTCTAGGTCTCATAATGTTGACCCTCAGGACTTGTGTATTTGCACTCCAATTGGAGCCCAAATTGAGCACGTTTCTCACAATAAGTACTTGGGTATCTGGATTGATGACAAGTTGTCTTTTAAAACACACATTGAAAACTTGACAAAGAAGCTAAGATCTATGATTGTTTTTTATATAGAAATAAATCCTGGCTCAGTTCTGAAAATAGAAGGAAGATTGTTCAAACAACACTTCTCTGTGAAATTATTTATGTGCAGCCTCTGTTTTGGACTCAGTATTCCATTCAGCAATACTTTTTATCACTGGGGATGGTTTTAAGACTCTTCCTTGCCATTAGATATTTGGGTTGCCTTTCAGGCTTTTATGTTATGGAATGTGATTGCTTTTCTTAAATATGTTTAATGTTGTGTATTATGCATTTTATTATAGTGTGTTTTATTTGTAAACGTATACAGGGCTCTCTGGTAAAATAGTTTTAGCTCAATGTGACTCCCAGTTTAAATAAAGGTGAATAATAATAATTCTAAGAGTGTAGGGCCGGGTTTAATGGACTACTGTCTCTCCACTTCCATTTTGACCACCTGATCTTCCATGTCTTCTAGGGTCATGGCAGTCTGACTTAAAGAGTCAGCCCTTATTAAAAAAGCATTACTAATAAAGTAGAGCCTTGAGAAGTGAGTCGATAATGCTTCGGAACGGAGGGAGGATATTTCAGGAGTGTGTCTGGCGTCTGGTCTGCCACTGAGCAGCCATTCAGAAGAGACATAGAGACAGGTAGTGCAGAAGGGAGAGCGAGAGAGCAGGGAGGGAGAATAAGAGAATAAGGAAAGGGAGAATGTGTTGAGTGGTCTGGGTGAGGGTTCAGGGGCAGTCAGTGGGCAATGACTAATTAAACAATTTGAGAATGGAGGGAGGGATAAAAGGAGAGAGAGGGAGAGATTCAAGGCCAATTCAAGATTTGCAGGATGAGGAAATGGAAGAGAGGTGTGCATCCCTCAACAGCATTAAGAGGTTGTGATCGATTTGGGATCTAGGTATCAGTCTTCCTCCTACACTTCCCTATTCAACAGATACAACCCCTCCTATATAATAGATAAGAATCACTTTATTTTCCGCAGAGGGAACACCTCTAACTACACCACTTAGAGAACCTGTAGAGTGATGGGGGGGGAACACACACACATATGCCCATGCACGAACAGCTTTGTTTTAACACACTCTGATCCTCCACACCCATAAATCAGCAGGGCCGGGATGTTGACATGGAAGTGTGCCACAAGATCTATGCACTCGATAAACCAGTCCGATAGCACGCCTTTTGATGAACCACCTCCCCAGTGACTGATTGCGTCATGCCCCCTCTCGTAAATCACCCAGCGACACCCCCTCTGCCCCCTCTTACCACCACTACCTGCTTTGAGGAGTACACACACATGTATGCAGGGACACACCTGACAGGGTGTATTTGACATCTGTCTATGTCCTTATTGTCCCATCTACCTACAGTATGTCCTTATGTGCTTATTGTTGTCTCCGGTCCAGTCCTAGTAAGACTATAAAGTAAGCATGCCCACTTTGTCCTGGCTAGGGAGACTGTTTCACGGCAGCAGCAAGGGCTATGCCAGTCTGCCATGTGTGTGTGCATGTGTGTGCGTATGTGTGTGTTTGTGCTGCGTGTGTATGGTGTATGTCTGGCTGTCTGCGTGCGTGTGTGTGTGTGTGTGTGCGTCCATGCATTTATGTCTGTGTGTGCACATCTATGTACACTCAAGGGTTAAATTGGGCAGGGTCCCCACAGGCACGAGAGCCTGCACTTAATAAGGATTGGACCCTTTTTTTCAATTTTCGACCAAAATTACTTACATGTATCCAAATCTAACTGCCAACAGCTGAGGACCTGAAGCAAGGATATGCATATTCTTGATACCATTTGAAAGGAAACACTTTGAAGTTTGTGGAAATGTGAAATTAATGTAGGAAAATATAACACATTAGATCTGGTAAAAGATAATACAAAGAAAAAACATGCGCTTTAAAAAAATGCTTTTACCATTTTGTTTGAAATGCAAGAGAAAGGCCATAATGTATTATTCCAGCCCAGGCGCAGTTTAGATTTTGGCCACTAGATGGCAGCAGCGTATGTGCAACGTTTTAGACCGATCCAATGAACCATTGCGTAACTGTTCAAAATGGTGTATCAAGACTGCCCAGATGTGCTTAATTGGTTTATTAATAAATTTTCAAGTTCATAATTGTGCACTCTCCTCAAACAATAGCATGGTGTTATTTCACTGTAATAACTACTGTAAATTGGACAGTGCCAAGAATTTAACCTTTCTGCCCATATCAGATATGTCTATGTCCTGGGATATGTTCTTGTAACTTACAACCTCATGCTAATCACATTACACCAATCCACTTTAAGATCCAAATGAGACCCGCTACCTTTGGTTATTTGAATTATCTAATGAAAAATGGTTGACCACATTTAATTTTCCACAGCCAACAACTTGAGTAAGCAACAGGAAAATCAGACAACCCCAGAGTAGAATAGTTTACCTATTCAATTGTAAATTGAAAATGATAATCCTCTCAAGGCGCATTCAAATTGCGAGTGCCACACAGTGAGAGAAATATGCATGCCCAGTTTTGTATAACATTCCTAATGCAGTCGTTGGAAAACACACCCTTGAAAACAGTTTTGATGGCCACGGTTAAAAGAGGAGGATCATAGAGCTTTCTATTGTTACTAGGCTACACTTATTTCTCAAATCCAAGAAATCAGTAAAATGCACAATTTTAGAACCAGAGTTTTTAGCAGCGGTATAGTTTATTCTTGTTAGCGCTCACCAATGGCATTGAATGCATAGGGAAGACCGGGGCTGAATATAACACGGGTCAGGTATTATACAAATAGTACATGATCCTTGGTTTGCTGAGTGCCCGTGGGTTTTTTGAGGGGGAAATTCAAGTCAACAAAATGTTACTAACTAGAAACAAGATGTCCAATGTTTAGACTTTGTAGTTTGTGATCTAGCCAATGGTTATCCCAATGGGGTAAATGCAGATGGGCAACCCTCAAGACTATTTATCAGGTGGGCTACATAATACGATAATGCTTATTGCTAAATAGCACACCTGCCTGATAATATAGACCAATATGTTGATGGGCTCATTTCTAGAGGTCAGCATCATTTTATTCCTTTTAAAACGTCGCCAGAACTGACCTCCCCACAGTAACAGTAATGTGATTTTGTCAGTATATATTGTTTAACCTGTTACGGATCGGATCCCATTAACGGGATCGATTTGACAACATCCGGTGAAATTGCAATTATACTCACAGACATTATCCAATACTACCAATTACATGCATATCCTAGCTTTTGGGCCTGAGTAACAGGCAGTTTACTTTGTGCACTTTAGGCTCTCCATACTTCCAAACACTGCCCCCTAGCCAGAAGAGGTTAATAGGCCACTAACTAGGGACCTCCCACCTTACAAATTCAAATTTAACCACTGTGTACACACACTGACCCCTTTACTGACCCCTATATTTCAGCACTGTTTCAATACTGAATGTAACAACCCCACAAAAGGCTAACTTTCAAACTGTTGCTAACAAAATTAGGGCACAGACTAGGACCATCATTTATGGGTAGGCTGTAGGTGTAAATTAGTCATGAAAAGAAGAAGGAAGGAATAATGTCATGACTGTCCTGTGAGGATCACAATTGGTCAGATCAGCTTGGCGAAATACTGTAACTTGGAAAGCATATCCCTTTTATCGTTCACGTTTCCATCCAATACGTTGTGCATATCAAATGAAAAATGATGAAAGTATTTTTGTTAAGATATGAATGTGATTTTATGAGGTATAAAATAATCTATCTCCTATAAACTGTGCACAAGTAAGTAGCCAGGTCAGAGAGCGTGTCATACTGACCGAACCGTCCCCTTCGGCCAGAGTGCATTAACTTCTTACGGAGTGGTGGGGCGCTAACATGCATCAATATACAAGTGTTTCATAGTCATCAAAAGCTCTGCTTCTTGGCAATATCACAGCGCTGTCAGATTTCAAAAAGGCTTTACGGCGAAAGCACCACATTTGATTGTTTGAGGGTAGCACCTAACATATTTTTCCCATTACCATAAATTCATAAGCCTCCACGGTTCACAGAAAACACATTTCACAGCGAAAACAAATCAATTACCTTTTGAAGAACTTCTGCTGAGGGCTTCCCAAGTGTCCAACGAAGACAATCCATGGTTCTTTTGTTAGAAAAAGTAATGTATTATATCCATAAATCTCAGTTTGGTTGGC
>QNTS01000465.1:631598-644415 GCA_003317085.1 Hucho hucho
TTATTTTCCACCATAATTTGCAAATAAATTCATTAAAAATCCTACAATGTGATTTTCTGGATTTTTTTTCTTCATTTTGTCTGTCATAGTTGAAGTGTACCTATGATGAAAATTACAGGCCTCTCTCATCTTTTTAAGTGAGAGAACTTGCACAATTGGTGGCTGACTAAATACTTTTTTTCCCCACTGTACATGTGAGATGAGTAGTGTAGGATATGTAAACATTATATAAATGGCATAGTTTAAAGTGGCTAGTGATACATTTATTACATACACTTTTTAATTATTAAAGTGGTTAGAGATTTGAGTCGATGGCTGAACGGCATAGGCAAGATTCAGTAGATAGTATAGAGTACAGTGTATACATTTGATATAAGTAATGTCGGATATGTAAACATTATATACAATTGTTTCATGACTAATTTAATTGTGCAACAATTAAACATAGTTAGTGGATTAACTAACAGTCATCAGATTAATGAAAGTGAAGTCACAACAATACTTTCATGACTTTTCATACTCGCAGGTGCAGGGTTCAACTCTGTGGCCTTGTGTTTAGAGTGTCCACCCTGAGATAAGAAGGATGGGGGATTATTCGCTGGTTGCCAATCTGGCACTCATTATTAAGGAGAGAGCTTGGGGGCAAGGACTTGTGATAGATTGGGGTTAAGGCCCTGCGACACAAGCATCCTGTCCAGGCGGTGTACTTGTACATTAAGCTGCCTCACGCTACAGAAACGTTCTAGCTTGGACAAGGCTACTTACTTTTACTTCTGAACCGGTGTGGCTTATGTACTGACCGATCTGCTTGCCCTTCATGTGGTAGAAGAAAGAGATGCAGTAAGGGAGACGACCAGAGCCCTTGGGTCCCCTGGAAGCGGTCACATTGTAGAGGGGGGACAAGAGACGGGCAGTGTCCCCCAGGACCCGGGGACGAGAGGCCTCAATGTACATGTAGTAACCTAGACGGGTGGTAGAGGGGAGACAGAGAGTTGGGTTAGAGACAGTGGATTTGGTCCACTTTTATATGTGGGTTTATCTGTAAATCCTTGTGAATTCTGCATGTCACCAATAGGTATGACAGTTGTAAGTGCTGTGAAATAATGTGTACCTACGTTAGTATATCCTCATCGGTCCTGTGTCAAAAGTAAAAAAAATATTTTGAGTAGATTTTAGGTCCTTTTTGGATCATTACTGCTCAAAAGATCTGGGCCCATATTAACAAATCTAGGATCAGTGCTGCCTTTTAAGCCACAACGAATAAAAGGGGGGACCTGATCCTAGATCAGAAATGCTGCAGCGCCACACTCGAAAATGAGAATAAAGGTTGCTTATCATTACTCATCCATTCTGAAGATTCCCCACAACAAAATCCTCTCAGAGTCTTTACATTAAGGTTGAACACTGACAGTTTTGTAGCTTCAATGAGGCTTCAATGAGGCTTAACTACTTAGGGAGTAGCATAAATTCATAAACCATCGCGGTTCACACAAAACACATTTCACAGCGAAAACAAATCCCTTACCTTTTGAAGAACTTCTGCTGAGGGCTTCCCAAGTGTNTTACTTCTATATATGTCTGTTTTCAATCGGGAGGGGTTCAAAATGAGGCAATGTGTCAAAAACACTTTTTCCAGGACAGAAATTCCTTGGGTTTTCGCCTGCTATATCCGTTCTGTTAAACTCACAGACAATATTTTAACACTCTTAGAAACTTCAGAGTGTTTCCTATCCAATAGTGCTAATTATGTGCATATCCTATTCTCTGGGCCTGAGTGGGAGGCATTTTACTTTGGGCACACCAGACTCTCCAAAACCGTCACCTTGGGAGCCGCTCCCTAAGAAGTTAAAGACATGTGTCAGTTCCTCCAGAGCCTATGCAAATCCCAATGTTAGAGTAACTGCCACTTTATTACCATATAAAGAGGTCATTGCGTTTTGGATGACTGTCATGGTGCTCTATGTAGTCAGCAATGTTAGTATTATATTAGTATTATATGTGTAATATGTATAAACATTCAAGGACATTTTGTATTTGTAGTATAAAAACTTTATATGATGAACAGGAATGACATTAGGCCATGCCACACATCTTCTGATAGGCTGCTGCTACAATATATTATTAAAAATAAAAAACATTTTACCCCTTCCATCACAAAAGTTTCCTGTTTGAACATTTACACAGGCAGCCCAGTATACGCATATTTTGAGAAAAGATATGCATCATGTCTCGAAGAACCTGTAAGAGGAGTTTCTCAAGAAACCTTTGTGACCTGGGAAGGTTCCCCCTTTGTGGCAATGTTTTGAACCTCAAAATGTTATTCCAGGCTCCTTTATGTCTAAGAGTGTAGCCTACCTTCTTTGGTGCCACTCCTGTCCATCTCTGGGCCGGTATTGGATGAGCACTTGGGGTTCTGGGTCAGGTGGTTCTGTCTGGTCCAATCAAAATTGTCGCCCCGGTCCTGGGAGAAACCGCAGATGTGCTTGTCCTCAAAGCCACAGACATGGTCTGTCAGAAAGAGAAATGTGAAGATAGAAGGTGTTATAGAAAGAGATTCAGAGATAATGAGCAATAACATTGAGAAATAAAAAAGAGGGAAGAGTGAGGGATCAGAGGGAGAAAGAGTGAGGGATCACAGAGAGAGGAAGAGATGAAAAAGATGGAAGAGTGAGGTGTCACAGAGAGAAGAAGTGAGAAAAAAGAGGGACACATTATCAAGACAGAACTGAAAAAGAGAGGGAGAGTATGAAATAAAAAATGAAAGAGAGATATAGTAGGGAGAGCCAGAGCGGAAGAGACTAACAGAAAAAAAACTTAGAGACAGTTTGAAGTTTAAAAATGACCAGTTAATCACATGGCCAACCCCTCTTCAACCAGCTCTTAGCATTTCAGCAATAATTCTCTGGCTGTTTCAACTCTGAATCACACAAACGAATGAAAAACGATCCTCCAACTATTCACACAGTTGCTACCAACAACAACTATCACATCAATTTCAACCCATTACATGAATCCACTATGTTGTGGATAACTACTGTCAAGACTGTCCTGTGAGGATCACAATGGGTCAGATCAGCTTGGCAATGGCTGACAATAACCAGACCGTCTCCCACCCGCAAAGGGGGGAGGAGGGAACTTCCGGGTTGACAGCTCACACGTGGTTGTAAATTAAGCAGGAGAGGACTCACTCTTGCTCTTTAGTATCAACCAAAGGAATGTCTTTGTTTCACAGACTGTTCCCACCCAAAACTCTAACGTCCAAAAAGTGAATAACGGAATAATATTTCTAACATAACAATATGAATGTAATATTGTTTTGTTTTTCATTTTGTGATGTCATTAAAAACAGTATGGATGAAATACTGTAACTTGAAAAGTATATCCCCTTCATTTGTCAAGTTTTCATCCAATATGTTGTGCATATAATATGAAAAATTATGAAAGTATATTTGTTAAGATAGGAATGGGATTTAAGTTTTCTAATAAAATAATTGTTTTTCATAATACTTTGTACAAGTAAGTAACCACGCCCCAAGTGAGGTCAGAGAGCTTGTCAGCATAACAGAATGACCCTTTTGACCAAGAGTGCATAAAGGATCAACCTTTAGACCAGGAAACGTGAGGCAAGACCTACATGTTTGAAATGGTTGAAACTTTGAACCTCAACACGAGGTGAAGAAATACACTCACCTTCCTATAGACCAGAGAGACAAAGAGCTGCAGCTCATGTCCATAGTGGTCTGAATCCTGAACCCTGAATAATCAACACGAGGAGGAAGAGGCGACAAACTCCCCTCTCAGACAATCACTGGTAGCTGTCCTGAGTCAAATATCTCAATCTCTTCAAACCATCCCTTCCTACAACGAGTCTCAAATCACCATACGCTACTCTCATCACCCCAGTGGAACCATCGGCACGGCTGGCTTATCTTCAAATAAGCAGCTTCAGGAGCGAATGGAAGAGTGAACTCTGTAGTTCTCTTCAGGACTATGCGACGGACAAAGGCAACTATACGTAAATAAATTCATGATTTCTTATTCCAAACAGGCGGCGGTTCGTGTGCAAAGTATATGATTAATGTGAAAATAGTTATAGAATGTATAGACGATAAGTGTCTTTCTCTCTCTCTCTCTTTCTCTCTCATTGGGTAAAATGCCATATTGTGTCAGTCCGCTAGGGACCTTTGTCTCATGTATTAAGTGTGTATGTTATCCTGTTATTATTTAGTTAGATAGTAAATAAATAATTAAACCAATTTGTGTAGTACTGAATCATGAGTAAGGCTGGGGTTTTTGAAGATGCATGAGGTAACGACTGTTCAGAATGATGACATGATAAGAGGTAATGATTAATAGGATGACTGTTTATCGATGTAATAGATATATACCTTATTGAGATTAATTCGGGAGATGGTAACTCTTTAAACAACCTCTTCCTTGGTAGCCCAAATTCCTAATGAGTTAATTGTTACATGATTCATTTAATCGGGTAACAATAAAAAATAATTAGTCGATTAAATAAATAACATTCATCAGATTAATGAAAGTAAAGTCAAGACACTACAGTACACACACACACAACAACCAACCCACTCACTCACTCAGACAAACACAAATTACGCCCGCCACACAAAGTCAGCCCTAGTGCACTAATAAGGAATTGGGTTGCATTTGGGATGAAGCCTGTATCTCCCTGTTCACCTTTCACGATGGTGTTATGATAGAAACATAATCTATTACAATTCACGTCCCACTCGGCGACGTACATGCACACCTCATTTTTTTTAGGGCACTCTTACCTGAAGGTCTTTGGTAATTGTAGGCTGTAAAAAAGGAAATACACATTGATTATCACAATACACTTTCATAAAACTTTGTAGTAGCCGGGGTTGAGGAGTTACGGATTACATGTAATCTGTTACATGTAAGGGATTACAATTTTAACTCGAATCCATTAAATTACCAGCAAAAATATTGTAATCAGATTACAGATACTTTTGAAAAACTAGATGATTACCTAGATGATTACTTTTAATATCAGAAAGGATGTATACAGATTTTTTTGTTGTTGACACTTCTGTGTTTTCTCAATGACATTCAAATCAGCATTGAAAGAAAGCGCAAGTTTAAGTTTATTCCACCTGAGGGAGTCTGACCACAAGTCAGAGACCACTATGATGACACACCAAATGTGTTTGATGGATCGCGGGAAAAGAGTAGGAATAGGCTTTTGTAGGTTACAGTCCGAGCTATGTCTTTCAATGGTGCGACTTTGGCATCCAAAGATTAACCAATTTGAATAAACACTTGGAGATAAGGATGACAGCAGTGATGTAGTCTACGGCAATACGGATATCACTTATTATTGATATCTACATAGCGCATTGATGTGAATCACATTTAGCTATTTGCACCTTACGGATTGTGGTTGTTGTGGATGGCTGTTCATAAATCTAAATGTGTATTTGAACCCAATAATCGTTGAATTCAAAAAGTTTAAGCTGCCTATCAATCATTGTTTTTGAAACCAATGGACAGCCAGGGTAAAATGCACTCTCGCAACAGCTGCCTAGTGCGGATCCCAGCCTATGGAATAAAAGTGGGGATTTTATTGCTCAATCTAATTCATGCTGATAATAAAAAAATCCATAGGCCTAATGGTTACATGCTAAAACTTGCACACTGATTTGATTGCCCCTTTAAGTCTATCTGTAGTTGCAAAATCCATTTTTGGACTAAATGATATATACATTACCAGTCAAAGGTTTGGACACACCTTCTCTTTCCATGGTTTTTCTTTATTTTTACTATTATCTACATTGTAGAATAATAGTGAAGACATCAAAACTATGAAATAACACATATGAAATCATGTGGTAACCAAAAAAGTATTTATATTTGAGATTCTTCAAAGTAGCTACCCTTTGGCTTGATAACAGCTTTGCACACTCTTGGCATTCTCTCAACCAGCTCACTTGGAATGCATTTCAATTAACATGTGTGCCTTGTTAAAAGTTTGTGGAATTTCTTTCCTTCTTAATGCGTTTTAGCCAATCAGTTGCACAGAAGATAGCACTATTTGGTTTAAGACCAAGTCCATATTATGGCAAAAAAACTGCTCAAATAAGCAAAAAGAAACAACAGTCCATCATTACTTTAAGACATGAAGGTCAATCAATCCTGAAAATTTCAAGCTTGCAGTTGCAAAAACCATCAACCATCATCAAGCGCTATGATGAAACTGGCTCTCATGAGGGCCGCCACAGGAAAGGAAGACCCAGGGCACTCTCTGCTGCAGAGGGTAAGTTCATTAGAGTTACCAGCCTCAGAAATTGCAGCGCATATAAATGCTAAGTAACAGACACATCTCAACATTAACTGTTCAGAGGAGACTGCGTGAATCAGGCCTTCATGGTTGAATTGCTGCAAAGAAACCACTACTAAAGGACACCAATAAGAAGAAGAGACTTGCTTGGGCCAATTAACACAAACAATGGAGATTAGACCGGTGGAAATCTGTCCTTTGGTCTGATGAGTCCAAATGTGAGATTTTTGGCTAATCTATACTTCCATATTTCCAAGTCCTATTCTTGAAGATCAAGGGGTATAACATTTATTGGAATGACTGGAATTCTAAATTTGTTTTTTAATGTAAAGATATAATTTAATCGTATTATTATGGGTTAGAAGAAGCCTACATAACCAACCCATAAAGTAAAATGTAACGTTCATTTATGGCCAGCTATGTAAACTTTAATGTTGATTTATCCTGCAATAGATGTGGTTCAATTGATAACATACATTTTTGTCTTCTTCTAATGCCTCTTAAGGGGAAAGTAAAATTAACTGAATGTAATCAGATTACATTACTGTGTTTGGGTAATCCAAAAGTTACGTTACTGTTTACAATTTTGATGTAGAAAGTAACATGTAGAAAGTCATCTACCCAACCCTGGTAGTAGCACACATTTTAAAATGTATTTAAATAATTGCCTAAATTAACATAACAACAATTGTCTACTTGGCCACAGGGTTGGGGTCAATTCCGGAAGTATAATGAAATTCTAATTTGAACGCTCTTTAATGCTTTTCAATTAGAAATATTTGGAATTGGAATTTGGTTTACTTTCTGAATTGACTGGAATTAAAATGGAATTGAACCCAACCCTGCTTGGCCAGCTATGGATTAGTTATTATTATTATCATTAGACACTAACTAGAGTGTCCATTTTGGCTCCAGGCGCAAGCCAGTCACCATGCACTACTCACGCTCTGAGTACTTGATGGTGCGACTGACATAGTCTCCTGTGCTGTAGGTGGTGATGGGGGCCAGGCGGATCTCATAGGAGAGGGGGATCTTCAGGTCAGTCAGGATGTAGGACATGAGGCCGCCCTTCACCGGCTCTTTCTTGTCGATCTGCTTGGAGAACAGGTTCATCTGATTCATCTTTTCATTCTGCTTCATCAGGGGGAAACAGAGAGTGGGATAGAAAGAGGGGGGAGAGGGAGATGGTGAGAAATGGGACCCAACAGATAATGGTGGGTTTAACTCGCCGAACTGACATATATAGTAAAGCTGTTTGAAACGTAACCCCCAATAACATTTCAATTAGTGGAATGGGATGAAAAAACACGTTTCCATTATCAAGTACATTAATGGTGTAACCCTACTCTAGCATGCTGACTAGACCCGGGCACGTGTGTGTCCGCATGCGCCATCGCACAAATGTTGATTTTGTCCATCCACACCAGATGTGATCTGGATACGCAGGTTGAAATATCAAAACGAACTCTGAACCAACTATATTAATTTGGGGACAGGTCGAAACACATGAAACATTCATGGCAATTTAGCTAGCTAGCTTGCTTTTACTAGCTAATTTGTCATGGGATATAAACATTTTGTTGTTATTTTACCTGAAATGCACAAGGTCCTCTACTCCGACAATTAATCCACAGATAAAATAATAAACCTAGTTAGTTTTTAGTAATCGCTCCTCCTTTAGTCTTCTTCTTCTTTTTTGGCATTTGGCAACAAACTTTAAGGTGCATGTAAGAGTATGTATTAGGCTGTTTGAGAGAAGGTTTGAATCCTTATCAACCCATCCAATGTGAATACATCTGTTGTTGAAGTACAGTAGATCAATAAAGCTACAGGACTCTAGCAGTAGTCAAGCTGCTGATGCTGAAAAGCCTTGTTAGTGCATAAGTCAAATTACCTTTAGACAAAAGATAATATTTCACTTAATACAAAAACATAGCTTTTGTATTAATTTCCATGTTTTTTTCAGGAAAGTCTGATAATAGCGCAAGTCCTGACACTAAACGTTATTACCGTGCATTATAACTATTTGAAAATGCATAAAACAACATGGCTGTCAATGGCAGCTTTTCAAAATGGTACAGCTCTTTAACCGTTTAAGCTACAGACACTAGACCAACTGTAAAAAAGTCTTACAAATAATAGTTTTTGAACTATAAAATGATTTAAGTGTGCATACATTTGCATAAAAGGAATACATTTACAATAGTACCTAACTTCCCCCATGATGGTTTTCTGAATACAGTCACAGGTAAATGGCGTTGTTTGGTCCAACATGATAGCGGAGGGCCCAGTCAGTCAATTAATTTACTTGTGACCGTATTCATGATACAGCAGTGCCTCACGTGCCTCATTGCTTTAATAAAACTGTTACCAACATATTAAAAAACAATGAATTACATTAACAAATTGCTGTAAATTAACAGCAAAAGATTTACAGTTAGCTACTGTTATTCTATATTACAGTACAGTAATATGGGGGACTCAATGGCATTCCGCAACACTGCTGTAAATGGAAAGAAATTGCTTTAATTTTACAATACAATTTTACAGTAAAGTACTGTATTACCTGATTTTCTGTATATTTACAGCAGCATACTGTGAATGATGGCGCATTGTGGGAAAATGTGGTGGGCAGAGAAAGACTCTCTGGCATTAACCTCTTAGCGCACGGATCCCTTTAGCGGGATCGTTTTCAGAGCAAACATAGCGCGGCAAATTCAAAATAAAAATAACTAATATTTAATATTCTTCGATATACAAGTGTTGCATACCCATCAAAAGCTCTGCTTCTTGGCAATATCACTGCGTTGTCAGATTTCAAAAAGGCTTTACGGCGAAAGCACCACATTTGATTGTTTGAGGCTAGTACCTCACATATTTTCCACATTAGCATAAATTAATATCCAGCTCGGTTCTCAAAATGTCCATATCACAGCTAATATAAATCGCTTACCTTTCAAATAACTTCTTCTGAGGGCTTCCCAAGTGTCCAAACAAGAGAATCCATGGTTCTTTTGTTAGAAAAAGTAATTCATTATATCCATAAATCTCAGTTTGGTTGGCACGTTATGTTCAGCTACTCCACCAAGCATTGTCAGTCTACTCGCCCGTTTTACAGTGAAGGGATCGCGTTCAAGTTATACCTCTCATCTTTTCACAAACAAATCAAATATCATTAATAATGCATCCTTATGTATTCTTTTATGAATAATAGCGATCATATTTTACACGGACGGTAACTGAAACGTTATAAAAGGAAAAGAAAGCTGGGCGCGCTCACGTTCTCGTGAACGTGCACGTTTGTTTACCTTTTTCCCTTCCTGTAGTATTTCTTCCTCTATAAGGATCTCGTCAGAGCTTTTTCCTCCAGACACTTTCCAGAGACTGTTGACATCCAGTGGAAGCCATAGGTACTGCAACCTGTGTCCTATTCCCCATTGATTTATATTACCAGGCCTTCAAAGTGAGAGGAGGGCAAAAGAAAAAGAAATTCCGGACAGAAATGTCTCGGGTTTTTGCCTGCTATATCTGTTTTGGTATACCCACAGACTATATCTTAATGGTTTTAGAAACTTCAGAGTGTTTCCTATCCAATAGTACTAATTATGTGAATATCCTAGTTTCTGGCCATGAGTGGCAGGCATTTAACTTTGGGCACGTCAGACAGGCGAAAATTCGGAAAATGGGACCCTAGCTGTAACATATTTTGGGGGCTATATTTGTTCCACCTGTTTTATCTTGGTGACAGAACTCAGGCTATCGTGATTAATGAGGTTAAGTGAGAATTTCTTGATGTACATAAAGGTGTACCACAGGAGTCAATTTTGGGATGTATGCTATTGCCCCGACAGTTGATTTGGCGGTGTCAAAACTACAGTCAAATTTTATAGCTATGCAGGAACCCCGTGCTGATTTAAAACTTGTGCGTATACAGGGAAAACTAAATACATGTTTTCAAACTCTCGTAAGGATGTTTCAGATGAACTACATGCTCACTCATTAGATGGTTCTCCAATTGATTGTGTTCCCGCATATAAATACGTAAGCAATTGGATTTACATGCATTTGACGTTTAAAAAACATACAGTGCATTTGGAAAGTATTCAGACCCTATGACTTTTTCACATTTTGTTACTTTACAGCCTAATTCTGAAATTGATTAAACTGTTTTTTCCCCTCATCAATCTACACACAATACCTCGTAATGACAAAGCAAACAAAGATGCTTTTATATTTTTGTATAAAAAAATAAATTAAAAAAATACAAAATATCACATTTACATAGGTATTCAGGCCCTTTACTCAGTGCTTTGTTGAAGCACCTTTGGCAGCAATTACAGACTTGAGTCTTCTTGGGTATGACGCTACAAGCGTTGGGGCTCTCGAGTGGCGGAGCGGTCTAAGGCACTGCATCTCAGTGCTAGAGGTGTCACTACAGACTTTGGTTCGATTCCAGGCTGTATCACAACTGACTGTGATTGGGAGTCCAATAGGGCGGCGCACAATTGGCCCAGCGTTGTCCGGGTTAGGGTTTGGCTGGGGTAGGCCGTCATTGAAAATAAGAATTTGTTCTTAACTGACTTGCCTAGTTAAAAAAAGGTTCATAAAAAAGAAAAAAGCTTGGCACACCTATTGGGGAGATCCTCTCAAGCTCTGTCATGTTAGATGGGAATGTCGCTGCACAGCTATTTTCAGGTCTCTCCAGAGATGTTCAATCGGGTTCAAGTCCGGACTCTGGCTGGACCACTCAAGGACATTCAGAGACTTGTCCTGAAGTCACTCCTGTGTTGTCTTGGCTGTGTGCTTAGGGTCGTTGTTCTGTTGGAAGGTGAACCTTCACCCCAGTCTGAGGTCCTGAGCACTCTGGATCAGGTTTTCATCAAGGATCTCTCTGTACTTTTCTCGGTTAATCTTTCACTCGATCCTGACTAGTCTCTCAGTCCCTGCCGCTGAAAAACATCCTCACAGCATGATGCTGCCACCACCATGCTTCACCGTCGGGATGGTGCTAGGTTTCCTCCAGACGTGACACTTGGCATTCAGGCCAAAGAGTTAAATATTGGTTTCATAAGACCAGAGAATCTTATTTCTCAAGGCCTGAGAGTAATTAAGGTGCCTTTTGACAAACTCTAAGCGGACTGTCATGTGCCTTTTACTGAGGAGTAGCTTCTGTCTGGCCACTCTACCATAAAGGCCTGATTGATGGAGTGCTGCAGAGATGGTTGTAATTCTGGATGGTTCTCCCATCTACACAGGAACTCTGGAGCTCTGTCAGAGTGACCATCAGGTTCTTGGTCACCTCCCTGACCAAGGCCCTTCTCCCCCAATTGCTCCTGGTGGTTCCAGACTATTTCCATTTAAGAATTATGGAGTACACTGTGTCCTTGGGGACCTTCAATGCTGCAGAACTGTTTTGGTACCCTTTCACAGATCTGTGCCTCAACACAATCCTGTCTCGGCGCGCTACAGACAATTCCTTTCAACCTAATAGCTTGATTTTTGCTCTGACATGCACTGTCAACTGTGGGACCTTATGAAGACAGGTGTGTGCTGTCATGACGTGGCTCTTTCTGGGTATAGTGCGTGGCATCCCCCTCTTTCTCCCTCCTACACCCAGGTTCTGTTATCTCAGGTCGTAAATTCCTGGAGGAGACTCTCCTCCTGGCCATGCAGAAAGAGACACATAGAGAGAACAAAGGAACTTCTTCTACATCACAGAACTTGAGAACTGAACAGTATCCATGTTTTGGAGAATGTGTAAACGGTCGGTTGAGAAGCCAGCTATGACCCGGTCAGTTTTGTTTCATGTTTGTACAGTTTTGTTTCCTGTTTATACAGGAGCCTCCGTTATGAGGTTTGCGTCTAATTATTGTATAAAATGAATGAGTAAAGATACTATTTGTGAAATTTTGTAATGTGATTTTAAACCGTTAATGTGAGAGAATTGTATTCCCTTTAAAGTTTAACTTCTTAGGGAGCGGTTCCCGAGGTGACGGTTTTGGAGAGTCTGGCGTAGCCAAAGTCAAATGTCTCCCACTCAAGCCCAGAAAATAGGATATGCACATAATTAGTACTATTGGATAGGAAACACTCCGAAGTTTCTAAAAGTGTTAACATTATGTCTGTGAGTGTAACAGAACAGAAATAGCAAGTGAAAACCCAAGAAAAATCTATCCGGAATTACTGTTTTTTGTCACATTGGCTCTGGTTGACAGTCTCCCTATTGAGTTCTATGCCAAGCAGCTCCGAGATTTCAGTACCTATGGCTTCCACTAGATGTCAACAGTCTATATATAAAGCCTCAGAGAGATTGGAGGAAGCAGGAAGAATAGGGAAAGGATATGGCCAAGGTAGCTCAGATGTCAACAAGTTTTCTCGTGCGCAAGGCTGGCTGCGCGCCCCACTTTATTTTACTTATATAACGTTTAGGTGACCATCCGAGTGAAATATTATCGCTCATATTCATAAAAGGATAGCTAAGGATGCATTTTA
>QNTS01000465.1:645028-690158 GCA_003317085.1 Hucho hucho
CCAAACTGAGATTTATGGATATAATAAATGACTTTTTCTAACAAAAGAACCATGGATTGTCTTCGTTGGACACTTGGGAAGCCCTCAGCAGAAGTTCTTCAAAAGGTAAGGGATTTGTTTTCGCTGTGAAATGTGTTTTGTGTGAACCGTGATGGTTTATGAATTTATGCTAATGTATAATATTGGAGGTGCTACCCTCAAACAATCAAATGTAGTGCTTTCGCCGTAAAGCCTTTTTGAAATCTGACAACGCTGTGATATTGCCAAGAAGCAGAGCTTTTGATGACTATGCAACACTTGTATATTGATGAATGTTTAATAATTAAACTTTTGGATTTTGAATTTGGCGCCTTGCATTTCACGGGGTAGCGCACCACCACTCCCTAAGCAGTTAACCATACCACGTGGCGCATTGGCTACACGATGGGAAATGGTTAAACTCTGAGACTATCGATCCCGACAGAATAAGAGCAAATCTTACATACTAATTACTAGTCTGCAGCTAGAAATTAAGTCAGCCTGAGATGCGAGGACCGACAACCGCCGAAACATCTATTCTATGAGAACATTTCTGAATGGTACTCTGAGGTATCCATTCTAACCACGGAATACTTCAGAGAAGCAGAGAGAGACGCGCGAATGAACTTTCCAACAGAAAGACTGACGATTCCAACAGAGATCACAACGACAGACAAATGTATTGATTGCAATTATTCCCGAATGAGTGAACGTTCATGTGCAAAGGATTAGCATTTCAATTAATATAATTATCAACTGTGTAGTGACTCTTTTGTCTTTCCCGCCCTTCTCAGTGCACACCCACTTCCCTTTGTCCACCAAGCCGCCATACCGGCTTAGCCCACTAGGGAACCTCTCCTATCATTTCCTTGTAACCATATCTACTGTTTGTTTGTTTATGCATTTCTGTGATTATTTAGTTAGTTAGTAAATAAATGATTAAGACAATTGATGTATGGGTGATTCATAGTAAAGGCTGGGTTCGTGCAGATAACCAACAATTTACGACGTTTGGAATGAGACTAACGTGAGGTAAAGAATAATTCATTAATTAGAATACTAATTGATCATATATTAAAATATCTGAAGAGTTCAATTAGGAAAATTATAACTTAGTAATCTGAAGATTTTCCTTGGTGCCCCAACTTCCTAGTTAATTACATTTACATTATTAGTTTAATCACATAATAATAATTACAGAGAATTGATTTGATAAAATAACAGTCTTCACTTTAATGCTACCATGTTGTTGTTCTGTTGTGTTGCTACCATGCTGTGTTGTCATGTGTTGCTGCCTTGCTATTTTGTTGTCTTAGGTCTCTCTTTATGTAGTGTTGTGTTGTCTCTGTTGTTGTGATGTGTTTTGTCCTATATTTATATTATATTGCCTAGTTAAAAAAGGTTAAATAAAAAAATAAAAACTAATAAAAAAATTTAATTTAATGCATGTTGGGGACAGATGAACGTGGTAGGAAGTCTTGAACCTTTACTGGTTGAGTGTTTTGCCAAGTCCGTTTTGGCATGTTTTCTTTCCCCTGTAATCACAGCCAGATTGTACGCCTTTGTTTAGGCCTCTGAAAGTGCAGGTGATATAAAACAACAAAAATGCTCTAATCTACACATATTTAGCAGCCAACCTGCTTGCACCAATGCCATGTATTTACAGTTATGATATTGTGATCACAGTGGCATTTACTTTAAATTTTAAGTAAATTAGTGTTGTACTGTATCACTGCTCATATATGTATCACTGCTCATACTGCTCATATATTGCAGTAACTTACAGGAAGATGGTAGCAAGTCGCTGTGAATATCACATTAACATACTTGGCACTGGCCAGAGAAGGGATAAAATACATCAAAAAGTATCTTGCTACAAAAAAAAACACCTTGAAGACCAACATATTATTGTCACGCCCTGACCTGTATGAGCCTTTTTATGTCTCATTTTGGTTTAGTCAGGGTGTGAGTTGGGGTGGGCATTCTATGTTCTGTTGTATTTCTTTGGTTTTGGCCGGGTATGGCTCTCAATCAGGGACAGCTGTCTATCGTTGTCTCTGATTGGGAACCATACTTAAGTAGCCCTTTTTCCCTCCTGTCTTTGTGGGAAGTTTGTTTGTAGGTGTCTATGCGCCACACAATTCATGTCCGATCTTTGTTTATTGTTTTTGTTTCGGTGAGTTTAACGAATAAACATGTTTTTCTCAACCCGGCATGGTGCGCCTTTGAAGATCGTGACAATTATTAACTAATAGAACATTCTCAATAATGGTTACAGAAACGTTTTACTTGCCATGATGGTGATACGTTTTGTTTATCAAGCTTAGATTAATGCACTGACTAAATCGCTCTGGACAAGAGGGTCTGCTTAATGACCAAAATGTAAATGTAAAAATGAACACTTGCAAAGCACAATGCTGGGTATTATTCTAATCAGCTCCGCCCTCAAACAATTTGTATTTTGACCAAATTTGGTTTGGGGGGCAGCGCTCATTAGAATAATACCCAGTAGTGTGCTTTGCAAGTGTTAATTTTAACGTTTACATTTTGGCCATTTAGCAGATGCTCTTATTCAGAGTGACTTACAGTCAGTGCATTAAGCTAAGGTAGATAAACAAGAACATATAACAGTCATAGCAAGTAAAAATAAATGTTACTGTTACCGAGAATTATGTTGTAGTTAAGTGGGCTACTTGCAAGTTTTTTTTGTATTAGAAAATACAAAATATATGTATTCTTATTAAGCTGTTACAAAATACATTAATTGTACTTCAGGCCAGTGAAATACAAAATGGACATTGAAAGTATTGAAATACCTATATCAAAAACATGTAACAGAAATATTACCCATAGTTGGCACTATCTGCCCGCACTGTAAATCTGTAACAGTTTACTAACCACTGTACTTCCAGTAATGCACTGTACATTTTTGAAATACAGCAGTTACAGTTATATGCTGAATATGTGTTTCAGTAAAGGTCCTGTAAATCTACAGTACTACAGTACAGAGTTGCTCTAGAAGGGTTGGTTGTTTAGCAACAAAACCGACACATGTGCAACAATGGGGCAAAACAGATGGGGTTAGCTTAGACTGTTGACAACATGTAAATGTCTCCAAATGTTTATTGAAATCATAAATACATTTGCAAAAAGAGCACTTGTCTCTCAAATACATTGTTAAAGTTGTTGGTTAGCTAGCTAGCACATTTTTGCCATATTAGCATAGACATGACATTGGTCAAAACATATCAAAACAAGAGGATGAAATTGGACCCATCAGCTAGGCAAATGTTTGGGGATAGCCAAGATAAACTCTATCAAAAGAAGGGGCCGGGGACGGAACATTATTGGCCACCGTGGCATTGTGAATGAGCCTGGACAGCATGGAGGGAATTTCACCATGTGCGCAGCCGGTAGCCAGCAAGGCGTTCTCCATCACCATGCCAACCTTGGTCCCTACAACACCGCCCTTTTCATCAAATTCCTGGACACACTACATGGCATCCTCATTCCAGCTGAGCAGTGGGGTGGACCAGAGCAGCTCAGGTATGTTGCTCTGGGACAACGTGAGTTTCCACCGGGCTGCTCTGATCCGCAACTGGTTCATCGACCACCCACAATTTATTGTTCTATACCTGCCACAATATTCCCCATTCCTAAACCCAATTGAAGAGTTTTTTTTGGCATGGTGATGGAAGGTGTATGACTGTCATCCCCTCACATGCATGCCTCTTCTCCAGGCAATGGAGGATGCATGTGGTGAAGCTGATGTGGGGGCTTTCTGCGGCTGGATCTGTCACTCCAGAAGATTCTTTCCCAGCTGTTTAGCCAGGGAGAACATCGCTTGTGATGTAAATGAGGTGCTGTGGCCAGACCAAAATAGGAGGCAGGATGCAGCCTAATGTCTTTTTTCCACAATTGTGGATCTGGCCACAGCACCTCAACATCACAAGCAATGTTCTCTCTGGCTAAACAGCGGGGGAAGTAGCGTCTGGAGTGGCGTATCCAGCCCTGGCGTGTATGTCACCACAGGCCTCCTCCTTGTCCTCACCCCCCTCTTACTCTCACTCCTCTTCTAACTCTCTCTCCAAAATTGGCCTCCATTGTTGTCCAAACCAAGAAAGCCAACCTGAAGACTGATTTCTAAGTAAAGAAATTAGCTATAAGTGTTTTCACACGTGAGCACTGGATGAATGTAAATCGGTAAATGAGTGTGGCATTTTGAATGGCAGTGTTTTCCAAACAAAACACAATAACTGTTCGTTTTGAATGATGTGTCTAATGTTGAGAACTGTGTTTAGTGTTTTGCACAAAGTATGTTTTTCTATTGCAAACTGAGTGTAAAGCAGATAAGGTGCTTGCAGTTTTGCAGACTTGGTCTGAAGATTAGGTACATGAGTTAATTAGGGATCATTGGGGCGCTAGCGACACTACCGACACTACCCGGTGAAATGTAAGGCGCCAAATTCAAAATCCAAAAGTTGAATTATTAAACATTCATCAATATACAAGTGTTGCATAGTCATCAAAAGCTCTGATTCTTGGCAATATCACAGCATTGTCAGATTTTAAAAAGGCTTTACGGTGAGCGAAAGCACAACATTTGATTGTTTGAAGGTAGCACCTCCAATATTTTTCCATTAGCATAAATTCATAAACCATCGCGGTTCACACAAAACACATTTCACAGCAAAAACAAATCCCTTACCTTTTGAAGAACTTCTGCTGAGGGCTTCCCAAGTGTCCAACGAAGACATCCAATGGTTCTTTTGTTAGAAAAAGTCATTTATTATATCCATAAATCTCTGTTCGCATTATGTTCATAAAATACAGCGTCCACTCGCCCATTGAACCGTGAAGAGAACTCGTTCAACCTATACACTTGTCCAAGAACAATCAAACATTATTGATAATGTATCCTTAGGAACACTTTTATGTATAATTACTATAATATTTCAACCGGATTATAAACTGGATGATAGGAAATGAAAAAACCAAAGCGCGTGCGAGCCCGTGAACGCGCATCCTCTTCTGTTTACATCCGATGACCACTTCGAAATTCTTCTTCTATAACCATTCAGAGCAACTAAACATCATCAAACACTGTCTAGAGACTGTTGACATCCAGTGGAAGCAATAGGTACTGCAATCTTACTCCTATATATGTCTGTTTTCAATAGGGAGGGGTTCAAAATGAGGCAATGTGTCAAAAACACTTTTTCCAGGACAGAAATTCCTCGGGTTTTCGCCTGTTATATCAGTTCTGTTATACTCACAGACAATATTTTAACACTCTTAGAAACTTCAGAATGTTTCCTATCCAATAGTACTAATTATGTGCATATCCTATTTTCTTGGCCTGAGTGGGAGGCATTTTACTTTGGGCATGCCAGACTCTCCAAAACTGTCACCTCGGGAGCCGCTCCCTAAGAAGTTAATGCATGTCTTTGTCCATGTGTTATTGTGTTTGTTTATAGTAACTAGTTGTGGGTAGGTGCTTCATTGTAGTGTCATCAGGTTGCAGGTGAATGAAAATTACAACTGATGGATAGTACTGATGGGGAAACTAAGCTTCCTGAAGCTTTGAGGCTTTCCTGCCAATTGCGTTTTTTTTTTTTTCATTATTCAGAGCTTCATTAGCTTAATTAACACAAATAACATTAGTGACATCTGCTGGTCAGCAATAAATAGCAACGTATGATTATCAGACTCCTTGGTTATGGATTTATGCAAATGCATAAAATATGAGAGGGGCTATCCTCAAACAATCAAATGTTGTGCTTTCGCCGTAAAGCCTTTTTGAAATCTGACAACGCTGTGATATTGCCAAGAATCAGAGCTTTTGATGACTATTCAACACTTGTATATTGATGAATGTTTAATAATTCAACTTTTGGATTTTGAATTTGGCGCCTTACGCTAGCGCCCCACTGCTCCCTAAGTAGTTAATAGCCTACAGTCCGTTGGATTGCCAGGTTCACATCATGCTTCCCTTTTTTGCCTTCAAATTTACTATTTTTCTAAAACGGAATCTATGGCATTATTTTGGATGCTTTATAAAACAAATTATTTGAACAACAGTGCAGAAATTTTAAAGAAAGCATTTGCAGAGGTACTCACTTGCTGAAAGCCTCAGAAAATAACAGGAAATAATTAAACAATGATGTCTCTGTCACGAACGGAAACAGTCAGGGGTGGTAAATGCTACAATTCACAAGAAAAGAAAAGTCTGCCTGGGAAATATGCAAATTAGGCTTTACACCATACACTGTTAAAACAACACCCAAAAATGATTTACTGTAACACTACAGGTGTTCATTTCTAACTCTGAGAAAGTGTAGGCAAAATTTATCCAGTTCATACTAAATCAAGTGTTATGTTTTACACTGTAGGTGTTGCATATTACTCTACAGTAGAGCTATGCAAACACAACAATCAAGTTAATTTGAACACTTTAGTTGAATGGGGAACACTGCAACAGAGTTCAATCTTTAACACTTTCAAAAGTGTTATTTTAACACTAGTTCAGTGGGACTCACATGTTCACCACATCAGTCACTGGCTTCATCGATGACGTCGTCCCCACAGTGACCTTACGTACATACCTCAACCAGAAGCCATGGATTACAGGCAACATCCGCACTTAGTTAAAGGGTAGAACCGAGTTAAAGGGTAGAACAGCCGCTTTCAAGGAGTGGGACTCTAACCTAGACGCTTATAAGAAATCCCGCTATGCCCTCCGACGAACCTTCAAACCGGCAAAGTGTCAATACAGGACTAATATTGAATTGTACTACACCGGCTCCGATGCTCGGTGCTTGTACAGCCGCAAGCTGCCCAGTGACACAAGCCTACCAGACGAGCTAAATTACTTCTATGCTCGCTTCGAGGCAAGCAACACTGTAGCATGCATGAGAGCATCAGCTGTTCTGGGCGACTGATGTGAGTAAGACGTAGCTTAGTAGTAAGACCTTTAAACAGGTCAACCTTCACAAGGCCGCAGGGCTAGACGGATTACCATCATCACTAAGCTAAGGACCCTGGGACTAAACACCTCTCTCTGCAACTGGATCCTGGACTTCCTGATGGGCCTCCCCCAGGTGGTAAGGGTAGGTAACAACACATCTGACACGCTGTTCCTCAACACAGGGGCACCTCCGAGGTGCATGCTCAGTTTCCTCCCGTACTCCATGTTCACACATGACTGCATGGCCAAGCACGACTCCAACACCATCATTAAGCTTGCCGACGACACAACAGTGGTAGGCCTGATCCCCAACAACAATGAGACAGCCTATAGGGAGGAGGTCAGAGACCTGGCAGTGTGGTGCCAGGATAACAACCTCTCCCTCAATGTGATCAAGACAAAGGAGATGATTGTGGACTACAGAAAAAGGAGGACCAAGCACGCCCCCATTCTCATCGACGGGGCTGTAGTGGAGCAGGTTGAGAGCTTCAAGTTTCTTGGTGTCCACATCACCAACAAACTAGAATGGTCCAAACACACCAAGACAGTCGTAAACAGGGCACAACAATGCCTATTCAGGAGATTTGACATGGGTCCTCAAAAACCTCTACAGCAGCACCATCGAGAGCATCCTGACTGTTTGCATCACCGCTTGGTATGGTAACTGCTTGGCCTCTGACCGCAAGGCACTACAGAGGGTATTGGGTACGGCGCAGTACATCACTGGGGCCAAGCTTCCTGCCATCCAGGACCTCTATACCAGGCGGTTTCAGAGGAAGGCCCCAAAAATTGCCAAGGACTCCAGCCACTCTAGTCATAGACTGTTCTCTCTGCTACCGAATGGCAAGCGGTACCGGAGCGCCAAGTATAGGTCCAAAAGGCTTCTTAACAGCTTCTACCCCCAAGCCATAAGACTCCTGAACATCTAGTCAAATGGCTACCCAGACTATTTGCATTGTCCCCCCCCCACTCTGCATTTTTACGTTGCCAACATCAAATTGATCAAAAATACAGTGTAGACATTGTTAATGTTGTAAATGACAAAACAGACATTGCGAGATGGTCGCCTCGCTTCAGGTCCTTAGAAAACTATGCAGTTATTTGTTTTTTTATGTACTATTTCTTACATCGCTAGCCCAGATAATCTCAAGTGTTATTACATACAGCCGGGAAGAACTATTGGATATAAAAGCGATCTCAACTTACCATCATTACAACCAGGAATACGTCTTTCCCGAAGCGGATCCTTTGTTCGGACCTCCACCCTGGACATGCGATCTTACCCCAGAGGCCGACCCAAAACAACGTGGTCACCGCAGGAGAGGCAGAGAGGCTACTCCGGGATGCTGGCCTTCTAGGCAGAGTGGCAAAGAAAATATTACGATGGGCAAAAGAACACAGACACTGGACAGAGGAACTCTGCCTAGAAGGCCAGCATCCCGGAGTCGCCTCTTTACTGTTGACGTTGAGACTGTTTTTTTGCGGGTACTATTTAATGAAGCTGCCAGTTGAGGACTTGTGAGCCATCTGTTTCTCAAACTAGACACTCTAATGTACTTGTCCTCTTGCTCAGTTGTTTACCAGGGCCTTCCACTCCTCTTTCTATTCTGGTTTGAGCCAGTCTGGGCTGTTCTATGAAGGTAGTTGTACGAGATCTTCAGTTTCTTGGCAATTTCTCGCATGGAATAGCCTTCATTTGTCAGAAAAAGAATAGACTGACGAGCTTGAGAAGAAAGGGCTTTGTTTCTGGCCATTTTGAGCCTGTAATCGAACCCACAAATGCTGATGCTCCAGATACTCAACCAGTCTAAAGAAGGCAAGTTTTATTGCTTCTTTAATCAGAAAAACAGTTTTCAGCTCTGCTAACATAATTGCAAAAGGGTTTTCTAATGATCAATTAGGCTTTTCAAATTATAAACTTGGATTAGCTAACACAACGTGCCATTGGAACACAGGAGTGATGGTTGCTGATAATGGGCCTCTGTACGCCTATGTAGATATTCCATAAAATATTAAGCCGTTTCCAGCACAATAGTCATTTCAAATCAAATTTTATTTGTCACATACACATGGTTAGCAGATGTTAATGCGAGTGTAGCGAAATGCAACATTAACAATGTTTACACTGTATTTTAAATGGACAAAAAATGTGCTTTTCTTTCAAAAACGAGGACATTTCTAAGTGACCCAGAAACTAGGATATGCACATAATTAGTACTGTTGGATAGGAAACACTCTGAAGTTTCTAAAACTGTTCAAATAATGTCTGTGAGTATAACAGAACTGATATGGCAGGTGAAAACCCAAGGAATTTCTGTCCAGATTTTTTTTTTGTGAGATGCCCTCACTTCCAATGTCTGTCTATGGGATTTGCTGTAAAATAGGACCCAAATTGCAGTACCTATGGCTTCCACTAGATGTCAACAGTCTAGACAAGGTTTCATGCGTTTATCATGGAAAAGAGGCGAATAGAAGAAGAATTTGTAAGTGGATAGAGGAAGTCGCCTTAGTTTTTTGTGCGTGAGACCGTGAGCGCGTTCCTCTGTATTTTACTTTTCTATCGTTTAGTTAATATACATAAAAGTATACCTAAGGATACATTATAAATTATGTTTGATTTGTTTGGGCAAAGTTGATAGGTATAATTTGAACGCTTTCTCTTCCCTGTACAATGGGCGAGTCGACGGTGGATTTTCTGAACATAACGCGCCAACCAAACTGAGATTTATGGATATAAACAATGACTTTTTCTAACAAAAGAAACATGTATTGTCTTGCTTGGACACTTCGGATTGCCCTCAGCAGAAGATCATCAAAAGGTAAGCAATTTATTTTAGCTCTTTTATGTGTTTTCTGAGACCTTCGCTGGTTATGAAATTATGCTAATACAGAAAATATGTGAGGTGCTGTCCTCAAACAATCAAATGTTGTGCTTTTGCCGTGAAGCCTATTTGAAATCTGACAACGCTGTGATATTGCCAAGAGTCTACACTTTTGAAGACTATGCAACACTTGTATATTGATGAATGTTTTAAATATTCAACTTTTGGATTTTGAATTTGGCGCCTTACATTTCTCCGGGTAGTGTCGGGAATGGGGCGCTAGCGCCCCAATGATCCGTAAGAGGATGCAATCTGGGTGTCAGGTAAATGTCTGTCAGACCAAAGATGTTATAATGAGGTGAAGGCATTGTTCACTCATCTTTCGAGTAAACCTCCGTTAGTGAATGAAGGGAAGTGAATGATCGTAGACGACACACCCCTTCCAACATGCACACTGCTAACAGACCAAACTCATCTTGTCTCCTCTTCTTGTCTTTGGTTGACGAAAAAAAAAAAACACGGTGGCACGCACAAACTACCCATCATTGGATTACTTTTGATTTTTAGAAAGTATTTTACACAATTGTTTAGAGCAATCTGAGCTCACCTGTGATGTGATGAATTGTAAATAGTAATTGCTAGTAGCAAATTCATATTGTGGTTTCTGTTAGCCGAGAGTTATCTAAATATGACGGCTTGTGTTACATCAATCTTTCCTCAGTTAGCGCAAGGACTAATGTAGCCTACATTTTCCGGTTTGGATGATTGTGTATGCTGTTGCTACTTCTGTGAATGTCTGAACATTGCATCCAACTGGTCACATTCAGGACATAACTTTGTAGGACTGTGTTAGCGCAAAATGTTTCGGTGAAAAACAGTTTGGCTAGCTCAAATGCTGACTGTTGCATCAATTGAAACTGGACATTCTAATCACACCGGTTTGAGCGTACGCTGCAGGAACCACTGTAGAATGATCACATCCATTTGTTGGTATGTGTGAAAAGGTTAATGTTCTCTGAATGGTCTGAGAAGATGACTTTAATTAGAACCATGAGGAAACCATGCATACTGTACACGTCCAAGCAGCAGAAGGAGTGCGCAAACTTTCTCTAAACTTATCCTACCAACTAGCATGCAAGATAACAATTCCTGTGTCTCCCAGCAGATGCTTACTTAAGGAATGAGTTTTCAGCTGCACAAAGCCAAGCTGACTAATACAGCCCCCTAACTCCCTCTCTCCCTCTCTGGCCCCAATTGTGTGTGTGTGTGTTTGTGTTCGTGGGTGTGCGTTAATGTGAGAGAGTGTGTGTGTGTGCTTTTTCACTTTGAATACTGCCGCTCTTGTATAATTCATCAAGATACTTCCTCTCTTCCCCTCTCCCTCTCTTCCCCCCTCTCTCTCTCTCTCTCTCTCCCTCCTCTCACTTTCTCTTTCCTTCTCTTGTAGATTACATTGTTTAATGAGGAAATTAGGAGGCCGTTAGGAAGAGAGAGAGAGATATGCTAAGGGTGAACAATGTGATGTCCTGTCAACTTCACACCTGAAATTTAGAATATTGAACAATGGAAGACGAAAGTAAGTGGTCAAACCAGCATTTCACGTGCATGTGCAGAGTGTTTGTACCCATGGAGTACTTAAGACCACTAGGCTACGTTGTATCATTGATGGAAGACCACTTCAGGCCATTCCCAGTGAACAAACAACCACCATACAACGTTGCCTCAATGCTTTACACCGATGCTTAGAAAGACCACCTCAGGGCCGAGACATTAAAGCCTTATTTATGATTCACGTTCTTTACGCAAAAACACATCAAGATCATTTATTTATTTTTCCAGGTAAGTTGACTGAGAACACATTCTAATTTACAGCAACGACCTGGGGAATAGTTAAATGGGTGAGGAATGAGCCAATTGGAAGATGGGGATGATTACAGTAGGTGGCCAGGTTGGGAATTTAAACAGGACACCAGGGTTATCACCCCTACTCTTACGATAAGTGCCATGGGATATTTAGTGACCACAGATAGGACACGTTTAACGTCCCAATCCCAAAGGCCGCACCCTACACAGGGCAACGTTTTTTAGACAAGAGGAAAGAGTGCCTCCTACTGGCCCTCAAAACCCACTTCCAGAAGTATCTGGTCTCCGATCCAGGATCAACCCTGCTTAACTTCAAAGGCAAGTCATCAGTGGAATGCAGGGTGGTATGCTGCTGGCTAATAATTAATTGTGGGGCTGAACACATCTGCATATTTTTGCTACACAACTGTGCAGGATCGTCATTTTGCATAGCTACATAGGTATAGATTTTGCAACACATGCAATGTCATGACGTATCACCTTCAAGACAGGAAATACATGAATGCATAATAAACTCAAGATTACATGTACATATGGGCCTAAACACTCTCAGATGTGTTTCCCATATTCCAACAACCAATAGTTAGGGTGGGTCATTTTTCATCACAGGCTTTAAGAGAAAGGGAGAATGGAGAATAAAGGAAGGAGAGGAGAGATGGAGATGGGGAATATGAAGGGAGGATAGAGAGTAAGAGGAGAGAAAAGGAAAGTAGAATATTCAAAACCCTGTGCACATCCCTAGTGAGTGAGTGAGTGTCTGTGTGTGTGACTCACATTGCGGACGTTGACCCAGTAGCCAATGATCCGGTCTGTAGCCGCGGGCTCTCTCTGGGTCCACTGGAGGTTATAGGAGAAGTTGTTGCCCTTCAGATTGCGGATGGGGTTGGGCGTGTCAAAGTAGAACTCAGCATTGTATGGACGGGCTACAGTGTTGGGGGAGGGAGAGGTGGGGGTAAGGTGAGGGAGGGAGAGGGAGAAGGACAGGGGGAAGGATAGAGCGGGGAGAGAGTTGGTTGGTAGGTTTGATACTTTTATCTATAGCGTAACAGAGGTTCAGTTTAAGTCCATTAGTAAAAAAAATCTAACTTTTCATGTACTTAATTTTCAGTCCTATATTTTACACAAAGCGAAACTCTCTTTTGTAGGTGTAGCCATAACCACATGGCTGCTCCCACCTATCCAGCCTTTTTTCTAACCTGTCAAAACCAAAGAAGTCGAGTCAAGGTGCTAATGTATGAAATGAAACCAGGAAACAAGGTAAAATCAATTTCCAGTAACCTGGGACAATTCCATTTCAATTTAGTCCATTCAGGAAGTATACGGAAATTCCAATTTACATCCCAAATTGACTGAATTAAAATGGAATTGACCACAACCCCACCAGAAACTCCGGCAGCTTCTGGTACTCACATGAGATGTTGAAGGTGCAGGTAGAGGAGCCCACGCCGTTGCTGACGTGGCACTTGTATGTGCCGTTGTTGCTGGGGTCCAGTTTGAATTTCAGCTGCGGGTTCTCCTGGGGGTTTGAGGTCAGGGAGGTCAGGGGCTCGCCGTTTCGCGTCCAGCGGACGCTGGCCATGCGTGGCGGGTTGGACTTCTGAATGATGCACCGCAGGGTTACAAACTGGTAGTTGGGCGAGCGAACGTCCTGGAAAACCGGGTCCAGGACTGGAGCATCTGAGTGTAGGGAGGAAAAACTGTGTTAATGATTTGGTTATGTATGCGTTATAAACGTGTTATGATTTCCTTATGTAGGTACACTTCAAATAAAGTGGCCCCACATAGTCTAGTAGTAGAAGCAACTCCTCTCCCAGTTTTAAAGGAGAGAAATATAAATATTGGAAGATAGAGAGAAAGAGAGGCAGGAAGAGATGTATAAAGCAAGAAAGAGAGACAGAAAGAGAGAGGGTGGAGGAAGGTAGCTGAGCATTCACAGCAATGGTCCCAGCATTTTTGCCTAAAATGACATACCAAATCTAACTGCCTGTAGCTCAGAACCTGAAGCAAGGATATGCATATTCTTGATACCATTTGAAAGGAAACACTTTGAAGTTTTAGGAAATGTGAAATTCATGTAGGAGAATATAACAGATCTGGTAAAAGATAAAACTAAGAAAAAACATGCTTGTTTTTGTTTATTTTTTGTCCCATCTTTGAAATGCAAGAGACAGGCCATAATGTACTATTGAAGGTTAGGCGCAATTTAGATTTTGTCCACTAGATGGCAGCAATGTACCTAATTGGTTTATTATACATTTTCAAGTTCATAATTGTGCATTCTCCTCAAACAATAGCATGGTATTATTTCACTGTAATAGCTCCTGTAAATTGGACAGTGCAGTTAGATTAAACATCATCATTGGGTTAGGGTTAGCTGTTTTATTGGTTAATGCATCACATGAAGAGGATAGATGTTGGGGTAATTGTACTCTAAACAACATTTTGAAGGCATCAATGTAAAAGTATATACAGTGCTGAGTTACCTCAAGAGGATGTAATGTTAACAATGGGACCCCGAAATGGTGCTCTTCCCTGAAATCAATGCTTTCTCTGATGGAAGCCCGTTCCGGTTGGAGGGAGAAATTACACCGGAAGAAGGGGAGGGAGACTTTCCCACAATCGATTTCTCAGTCCTTGAATGATCCTCAGAACAACTGAAGAGCGGTGCCATTGTCATGACAACAGCAGCAGTAAACCTAAGTAACGTGACAGCAAACTCACTTACAACCAAGCAGCCTGTCAACAGTAGGATGAGAAGACAAGCGTCTACCAAACCTCTTTTGAAGGATGATAGGGTTAGCATCCCCATTCCACCCCAGATAGTAACAGAAGCAGAAGAGCAGAAGTCCATCTCAATCAAGAAGATCAGACCTCTTCCGCAAACAGCATTCTGTGGATGGACACATCATATTTCAAAGGGAGAAGTCATCTGGGACCCAAAAGGATGCAACCTGACAATAATTAAAGGAAAGGACACTTGGTTATTCACCATGGACAAGCGTGAATATGTTGAGGGTGAAGAATTTATATTAGAAATAGCAAGCACTAAGTTGACTCAGCAAGTAAGAAGCCACTGCTCCAAAACCGCCATAAAAAAAAGCCAGACAACGGTTTGCAACTGCACATGGGGAAAAATATATTGTGTACTCTGGTCTGATGAAACAAAAATAGAACTGTTTGACCATAATGACCATCGTTATGTTTGGAGGAAAAAGGGGGAGGCTTGCAAGCCGAAGAACACCATCCCAACCGTGAAGCACGGGGGTGGCAGCATCATGTTGTGGGGGTGCTTTGTTGCAGGAGGGGCAGGTTCCCCGCTCAAAATAGATGGCATCATGAGGCAGGAAAATTATGTGGATATACTGAAGCAAAATCTCAAGACATCAGTCAGGAAATTAAAGCTTGATCGCAAATGGGTCTTCCAAATGGACAATGACCCCAAGCATATTTCCAAAGTTGTGGCAAAATGGCTTATGGACAACAAAGTCAAGGTATTGGAGTGGCCATCACAAAGCCCTGACCTTATTTCCATAGAACATTTGTGGGCAGATCTGAAAAAGCATGTGCGAGCAAGGAGGCCTACAGTTACACCAGCTCTGTCATGGGGAATGGGCCAAAATTCATCCAACTTACTTTGGGAAGCTTGTGGAAGGCTACCCGAAATGTTTGACCCAAGTTATCAATGTAAAGGCAATTCTACCGAATACTGAGTGTATGTTAACTTCTGACCCACTGGGAATGTGATAAAAGAAATAAAAGCTGAAATAAATCATTCTCTCTTCTATTATTCTCACATTTCACATTCTAAAATAAAGTGGTGATCCTAACTGACCTAAGACAGGGAGTTTTACTAGGATTAAATGTCAGGAATTGTGAAAACTGCGTTTAAATGTATTTGGCTAAGGTGTATGTAAACTTCCGACTTCAACTGTACTTTGCTGTTATTCTGGCTGCACTGTTTGACGTGACTGTAAGTTGGCCGTAGTTGGCTAGCTAACAAGCAAGGGATAAGAACGTTTCCAGCCAGTATGGCAATGTAACATTTAGAACGAACGACTGGGTCGCGTCCATAGATACAGAACAAAAACACTGAATGACTGGGTCGCTTCTCTACCCTAGATTTGTGTCAGGACTATGTCTTATAGGAGGATGAAATAGTATGAATAAATGAATCCAAATAATGTTTTTAATGAAAATATGTTAATAAGTGATAATGCCCTCCAAGCCGGTGGTTGGAGGAAATATTGGCATGGTTTGCCGGCACTTGACCAACACCCGTACCAATATATCCTCTAAACACCGACTTCGAGGGCATTATCTCTTGACAGTGTGCTATGTACTCTTATTTAGGAAAGGTCAAGGATGAGGGGGACATAACTTTATAAATGGCAGAGTAACTAAACATTTAAATTAGTTTTGAGTCATGCTGCTCTCTGCCTTTCTAGTCTTACTAAGAAATCCATTAATATTTTGTTTAGGAAGGTCATAAAAACATGATACAAGACAACAGAATAGCATGTTTTGAGTTGTATTTATCTGTGCTTAGTAGCCAAGGCTATGGCTGTGCCATGCCAAACTATGGCTGTGCCATTTCAATTAATTAATTTAGCAGACATCACAGACCCTACCCTACTACAGTCAACACATATATATTTTACAGTAAGAATGTCATTGAATATAACAGAAGAAATGGCTATTGCTGATTGACACCAGTAGCCTACTTACATGAGTAATGCACAAGGAGCCACGGTTATTCTAGGAACAAGTTATATTTTGAAGCAGAGACCATCACTGCAATTTGTAGAGTAGTTTGGCAAATATACTGTAAGTTCACTATAAATCTACTCTTTCTGATAGGGTATAGCAATCAAAAGGTCTAGCCTGCATGGACCTCTGTCAAATTATATGGAAGAAGTGCTGGGCAGGTAGCCTAGTGGTTACAGCGTTGGGCCAGTAACAGAAAGGTTGCTGGATTGAATCCCTGAGCTGACAAGGTAAAAATCTGTCTTTCTGCCCCTGAGCAAGGCAGTTAACCCACTGATCCCCGGGCGCCGAAGATGTGGATGTTGATTATGGCAGCCCCCCACAGCTCTCTGATTCAAATGTGGAAGACACATTTCAATTGAAGGTATTCAGTTGTACAATTTGGTAAGCTCCGTTCCCTTCTATCAACACCTATTGGATGTAGTGATTGTCATATAATAGCTATATCTATAAAAAGAAGTTCCATAGACTGGACCTAAAATTGTGTAGAAACTATCACACAAGAGGTTGTGCAATGACTCCTATGTCGAAGATGTGAAAAATATTTGTTGGTCTAATGAAGAACATCCTGACGCTGCAATTTTATGAAACTGCTTCTTTCGGTTACTGATAGGCATGCGCCCATCAAGAAAGTTAGAACTGACAAATCCCCATGGATAGATGATGAATTGAAAAACTGTATTGCTGAGAGGGGTGAAACAAATGGAATAACAATTAAGTCTGACAACACAACAGACTGGCAAACATACAGTCAATTGAGAAATCAATTAACTAAACTAAACAAAAAGAAGAAACTATACTATGGAACAAATTATATGAAGAATGATAATAAAAAGCTCTGGAGTACTATAACCTTTTCATGTGTGAGTTCCAAATATCTGTAACGTTCGCCCCGGCGTGAGTTTGTTTTTGCACGTGATGTCAGAATCCACTCATTGTTCCAAAATGTGATTGTAACACAACAGGACAGTTAACCCGCTTGCTTGCTAATTTTCTATAGGCTGTTTCAACTTGTCATTTTTTAATTATTTTCAAACAAGTTTTATTTTCTAACAACAGTTTGAATTGAGGTGTGTTCCGCCTCCTCATTAATTCACATAGAAGTAGCCCATTTCACTGTTGCGGACAATTTATGTTTGAGGCTATAATGAGCCGGACAAACAAGGTGTTTCCGCAGATCAAGTATGCAGACATTTGCACATTCTTGCACAAACTTTTTCCCCGCGGCATATTTTGTGGCTGGCGCTCATGTTGCATTCATTGTTGTTTTCCTTACAAATAATAACTTTTGACCTGTGTGCATTCCTATCAAAGTAAGTGCCTTGTTGTCTGTATATCGTATTGAAGGTTTACTGTAGCATACAGTATGCATGTATGAATATAATGTATTTACAGTTTCGTTCGCATGTTGTCAAGTACTGGTGACAAATGTGACACCTATGATGTGTGTAAAACATTTTTATGAAAGTTGTACTGATTATAATGAGCTAATGCTAAGCTATTTGCCAGCTATGTCTGGTGCCATGTTTGTTGACATTATACAATGCATTCTGGGTGTCACGTAAACATCTGTCAGACCAAAGTGAAGGAATGCTTCACTTATCTTTCGAGTAAGGTTCCGGAAGTGAATGAAGGGAAGTGAATAATTGTAGACGACACACCCCCTTCAACATGCAGACAGCTAACAGACCAAACTCATCTTGTCTCCTCTTATCTTTGGTTGACACGAAAAAACAAACATGTTGGCAATTACTTTAGATTTTTAGAAAGTGTTTTGCACAATTATTTTGAGCAATGGTGAGCTCACCCGTGATGTGATGAATTGTAATTGCTATTAGCTAATTCGTATTGTGGTTTCTGTCAGCCAAGAGTTAGCTAACTATGATCTCTTGTGTTATGTCAATCTTTTCTCAGTTAAAGCTAGGACTAATGTAGCCTACATTTTCCAGTTTGCAATATTGTGTTATGCTGTTGCTACTTATGTGAATATCTGAACATTGCATCCAAAAACGTTGTAAGGATTGTGTTTGATGCAAAATGTTTCTGGGAAAAAACAGTGTGGCCAGCTCAAACACCGACTGTTGCGTAATTCGAAACTATACGTTCGAAATAAGTGTTCTGATCACACCGGTTTGAGCGTATGCTGCAGGGACCATGGAGAATGATCACACCTGTTTGTGGGTATGTGTCAAGGGTTTCAATGAAATACTAGGCAAAAAATCAAACTCTGCTACATCCTTCATTGAGGCAGATGGCTTGTTCATAATAAAACTGTTGATGTTGCCAACCACTTGAATAACATTTTGGTTGAGAAGATTAGCAAACTTAGGCATGACATGCAAACAACAAATGTTGAGTCTTCACATTCATGCATAATAGACCAAATAATGAAAAACAAGCCCTGTAGTTTTGAGTTCCACAAAGTGGGTGTGGAAGAGGCAAAACAATTGTTGCTATCTATAAATAAGGACCTGGTACAGACAACCTGGATAGTGAATTGCTGAGGTTGGTAGCAGAATACATTGTGACTCATGTTTGCCGCATCTTCAATTTAAGCCTAGAAGACGGTGTGTGCCCTTAGACATATAGCCCTTGATTCACTCCAGACTTGACTGCCCTTGACCAGCACAAAGACATCCTGTGCCGTACTGCACTAGCATCGGATAGTCCCCCACGATATGAAACTTTTCAGGGAAGTCAGGAACCAATATACCCAGTCAGTTAGGAAAGCAAATTATAGCTTTTTCAAACAGAAATGTGCATCCTGCAGCACTAATTCCAAAAAGCATTTCTCTAACGGCTGGCCATGCTTTCCACCTGGCTACTCCAACCCCGGCCAACAGCTCTGCACCCCCCGCAGCAACTGGCCCAAGCCCCACCCGCTTCTCCTTCACCCAAATCCAGAGAGCTGATGTTCTGAAAGAGCTCCAACATCTGAATCCCTACAAATCAGCTGGGCTAGACAATCTGGACACTCTCTTCCTAAAATTATCCGCCGACATTGTTGCAACCCCTATTAGTAGTCTGTTCAACCTCTCTTTCATATCGTCTGAGATTCCTAAAGATTGGAAAGCGGCCGTGGTCATCCCCCTCTTCAAAGGGGGAGACACTCTAGAACCAAACTGTTACAGACCTATATCCATCCTACCCTGCCTTTCTAAAGTCTTCGAAAGCCAAGTGAACAAACAGATCACCGACCATTTCGAATCCCACCGTACCTTCTCCGCTATGCAATCCGGTTTTCGAGCTGGTCACGGGTGCATCTCAGCCGCGCTCAAGGTCCTAAACGATATCATAACCGCCATCGATAAAAGACAGTACTGTGCAGCCGTCTTCATCGACCTGGCCAAGGTTTCGACTCTGTCAATCACCGTATCGGAAGACTCAACAGCCTCGGTTTCTCTAATGACTGCCTCGCCTGGTTCACTAACTACTTCTCAGATAGAGTTCAGTGTGTCAAATTGGGGGGCCTGTCCGGACCTCTGGCAGTCTCTATGGGGGTGCCACAGGGTTCAATTCTCAGGCCGACTCTTTTCTCTGTATATATCTATGATGTAGCCCTTGCTGCGGGTGATTCTTTGATCCACCTCTACGCAGACGACACCATTCTGTATACATCTGGCCCTTCTTTGGACACTGTGTTAATGTGCTTCTTCTTGAGCCACTCCTTTTTTGCCTTGGCTGTGTGTTTTGGGTCATTGTCATGCTGGAATACTCATCCACGACCCATTTTCAATGCCCTGGCTGAGGGAAGGAGGTTCTCACCCAAGATTTGACGGTACATGGCCCCGTCCATCGTCCCTTTGATGCGGTGAAGTTGTCCTGTCCCCTTAGCAGAAAAACACCCCCAAAGCATAATGTTTCCACCTCCATGTTTGACGGTGGGGATGAGGTTCTTGGGGTCATAGGCAGCATTCCTCCTCCAAACACAGCGAGTTGAGTTGATGCCAAAGAGCTCCATTTTGGTCTCATCTGACCACAACACTTTCACCCAGTTGTCCTCTGAATCATTCAGATGTTCATTGGCAAACTTCAGACGGGCATGTATATGTGCTTTCTTGAGCAGGGGGACCTTGCGGGCGATGCAGGATTTCAGTCCTTCACGGCGTANAGATCCTCCCGTGTAGTTCTGGGCTGATTCCTCACCCTTCTCATGATCATTGCAACTCCACGAGGTGAGATCTTGCATGGAGCCCCAGGCCAAGGGAGATTGACAGTTCTTTTGTTTTTCTTCCATTCGCGAATAATCGCACCAACTGTTGTCACCTTCTCACCAAGCTGCTTGGCGATGGTCTTGTAGCCCATTCCAGCCTTGTGTAGGTCTACAATCTTGTCCCTGACATCCTTGGAGAGCTCTTTGGTCTTGGCCATGGTGGAGAGTTTGGAATCTGATTGATTGATTGCTTCTGTGGACAGGTGTCTTTTATACAGGTAACAAACTGAGATTAGGAGCACTCCCTTTAAGGGTGCGCTCCTATTCTCAGCTCGTTACCTGTATAAAAGACACCTGGGAGCCAGAAATCTTTCTGATTGAGAGGGGTTCAAATACTTATTTCCCTCATTAAAATGCAAATCAATTTATAACATTTTTCACGTGTTTTTCTTTCTCTCACTGTTCAAATAAACCTACCATTAAAATTATAGACGTATCATTTCTTTGTCAGTGGGCAAACGTACAAAATCAGCAGGGGATCAAATACTTTTTTCCCTCACTGTATTACATAATTTATGCAGTAGCATACAATACAATTTTGGACTCACCTTGTTGTGCTCACTTCAACAGGACAGTGACGCAGCGGTCCTTCGTGGGCACATTTGGTCATCAAACTTTGTCTTTAAAGGCTGGCATTCTATGGATTAATGGTGCTTTCAAGACAACTGGGAACTCGGTAAAGGTTGAATGATGATGACGTCAGAGATCTCATAGTCGAAGCTCTAGAAAGAGGCCTGAGTTCCCAACTTCAAAACATATTTTCCCAGTCAGTGCTAGTTCTTCTGGGAGTTCCCAGTTGTCTTAAACTTATTCAAGTCCGAGATTTCCCAGTTTCGAGTTTCCAGTTGTTTTGAGCAAGTGAGAAGTCATGCTGGATTGACAGCACGGCCAATGTCCTTTTAAGCTTGGAAAAGAGAACCCTAAACCCAGACTTGGACCACACACCCACTCCACTGAATAGCAGGAATTGTTTGCTTTGCAATGCTTGCAGTTAGCTACTGATTCCATCTGAACCACTCATTGGGGAATTTGCGATTTTCAACTTGTTGTGTAATGTTTATGTCCAATAGCCGATGAGCACCGATACATTTTATATATAATTTCTCTTCATATGACAAGGAATGTAAAGGATTTGCGAGTAGATTGTCGACTTGATTAATGATGATGACTGCTAGCTTGCTAGCTAAGATTTTGAAAGTACGATGTTGACATGATCAGTCCAGTCAAAGCTAATGTAGATATAACGTGATTTGTCATTTTATCTGTGGCCAATGACCTTGAGCCTTCTTGGATGGACAATTCTAATGTAACTCTATGGCAGCACCCAAGGGGCTTGAATTTTCGAGCTCTACACATAGATTTTGCGTTGACGTGGTGTCCCCATGAGTGACAGAACACTGAGCAAATCACGGCACAGCTAGAGAACATTGCCAACCACTACGCTCCGTATTTCTGCTTGCCGCCCCAACACCACAGAAAGCACTGAGCTAGGCTGAAACACCTGCATTTTGGAGCTGTCTTACTCAAGAAAGCAAAAAAGAGACCATGTTTGTATGTGGCTTTATTAACTCAAAGTATTCTTTATTTTTTTTACATACTTTGCAAACTGATATGTTACACGCATTAATGCCAAAATAACATCAGAAACAGGCCACCAAAATGGATTCTAATGAAATATATATATATGTATATATATATACATATATATATATATACACAGTTAATTCGGGAAATATTCAGACCCATTTACTTTTTCCACATTTTGTTACATTACAGCCTCATTCTAAAATGAAATACATTTTTAAAATCTCATAAAAACTACAAACAATACCCCATAATGACGAAGCGAAAACAGTTTTTTTGAAATGTGAATAAAAACAGAAACAGAAATGCCTTATCTACATAAGTATGCAAACCCTTTGCTATGAGACTCGAAATTGAGCTCAGGTGCATCCGGTTTCTATTGATCATCCTTGAGATGTTTCTACAACTTGATTGGAGTCCACCTGTGGTAAATTCAATTGATTGGACATGATTTGGAAAGGTATACCCCAGTCCCACAGTTGACAGTGCATGTCAGAGGAAAAAACCAAGCCATGAGGTCAAAGGAATTATCCGTAGAGCTCCGAGACAGGATTGCAGCAGGGACTGGGAGAAAGGATAGAGGGAAAGATGAATAGAGCAAAGTACAGAGAGATCCTGTATGAAAACCTGCTCCAGAGCACACAGGATCTCAGGCTGGGGTGAAGGTTCACCTTCCAACAGGACAAGGACCCTAAGCACACAGCCAAGACAATGCAGGAGTGGCTTCAGGACAAGTCTCTGAATGTCCCTGAGTGGCCTAGCCAGAGCCCGATCAAACATTTCTGGAGAGACCTGAAAATAGCTGTGCAACGAGCTTGAGGGGATCTGCGGAGAAGAATGGGAGAAACTCCCCAAATACAGGTGTGCCAAGCGTGTAGTGTCATACCCAAGAAGACTCAAGGCTGTAATCGCTGCCATAGGTGCTTCTTCAAAGTACTGAGTAAAGGGTCGGAATACTTATGTAATTGTGATATTTCCGTTTTTTGTGTTTAATACAATTTTTTTATTTTAGACGGGTCGCCACTGAGCCTATCAGAGGTCAAGTCCACTCAGATCTGCGTAAGTGCCTAAGGGGCAAGGGCTAGGGGTTGATTTGGCTTCAGGGACAGACTCAGGTTTGTGTAGTTCTGTGATGCTTTAGCTTCAATAGAGTACTCACTCCAGGTCAAGTAAAGAAAACTATGACATGTTGTATTAGACAATTTTTTTAAAATCTATGCGGCTTATACATTCAAGGACGAACAATCCATCAAAAGTAGAAATGAGTTGCATTTTTGACAGGACCACATAGAGTTTCCTTTCTGTTTGGCCCCATGGTCAGGCCCTGACACAACTGACAACTCCTCTGTTCCTTATTCTTCAGTGGCTAAGGGTATATTTGGGTGAATATCAAGGGGGCCATACTGCACATCACCTCACATTTCATGGGAAATACAGGCAATGGAACAAAAGCTGTAAACAATGTTATTTTTAAGAATGGATGTAAAGGGATATTACACAATGCTATGTGCATTTCAGGGCTATTCTTTGAGCCTCTATGTTTCTCTCTGGCCAGGATTGTATTGTTGGCCCTATCCACCGATTTATATTATCTTACATCACAGTTTACACAATAACACATTCTAAAGATAACTCTATAGGATGGTGAGCAAAGAGGACACAGTTCTTTTCAACATTGGCACAGCTCACAATGAAAACAAAACACACCAACACACCTTCAATGGCACCAATTTCAAAACTGTAAAGTGGGAAGGTGTGTTTTCATGAGCATCAAGCAACATCACATACTATAATGAATAGGCTCTCTGCCTTGCCTTTGTGATGGTGCCAAGAGATGAGAAATCTTTTAGGGTTTTGAACTTTATGAACGAGCCCGCTTCATAATGGAAGCATTATTGAAGCGCGGCAGGCAAAAGCACTCTTACTGCACACAAACAAGAAGTCTAAATGAAACCAATGGGAGTGTTTGTGGAGAAATTAGCGACTAAGCTATTAACAAACAATAAACAGGGTATGCACACTTAGCCACATTGGTGTCTGATAGCATTTGTTAATTAGCAACGTTGTTGTGTATGTTAGTAAGAGTGCATTCAACCCCATTTAGGGGTTATCGTTAGCTTACTACGGTCCAGTGTGAGTTTGAAATTGAATTGAGACAGTGACTGCAGTCCATTCTAATCTAATACTACTAGCTATCGATTTGAACAAATTGATCATTGAGTTTTAATGACAGAATATTGTTAGCTGGGTGAACTGACACAGGTCTTCAGGTCTCAGGCAACGTTACTCATTACATGTGTGTTTCTGAATTACCTCTGTTACAGTAACAGCTTATTCAACTAATCAAAATCTTGAAGATTACTTGATTCATTCATTAGGTGTGTTGCTACTGGATTGAGCAAAACCTTGCACAACACATAGGTCACCAGGACCAGGAGAGAAGAAACACTTACCTTGGTAAATACTTTATTCTATTCAAAGCTCAATAAACAGATCTCATGGAAAATGTAGTACTCACATTGTACATTCAGCTGAACCTGTGCCTGGCGTGGCTTGATGTTGAGGCCATTGTATGGTGCCGTCTGGCAGCGGTAGGCACCCATCAGGTCGCGGGTGATGTTGGTCAGGCGGAGGCGCCCGTCGCGTGTTTCCACCGCCCACTCACCCGTGGGCATGGCCAGGTCCTTGTCGGCGCGTGACCAAAGCACGGGTGGGCGGGGCTTGCCATCAACCAGGCACACCAGGTCGGTGGTGCCTCCCTCCCTCACGCTCACCACCTGGCCCCCCTCTGGCACTGTTAAAATAGGGGGAGTGACTGTGGGGGGAGAAAGGGGGAAGGGTGTGAGAGGGCGTGTGAAGGGAGTGGGATGGGAGAGAGGGGGAGTGAGGGGGGGAGATAGAGATGGAGAGATAAAGAGAAGAGTGGAAGAAAGAGGGAGGAGTGGAGGGCAAGAAAATATTTTAGAAAGGGTTGCCCAAAAAAAAGGGTTTAAAGAAAGAAAGAGAAAGATGAGGACAGCCGGATGAAGGCTGGAGGGGGAGAGTGAGTGAGGTTAAATGTTGACATTAGCAAGGCCATTTTTATTCGACAGTTATAAGTAGTTATATATACAGTTGTTGTCGGAAGTTTACATATACTGATGTTGGAGTCATTAAAACTCGTTTTTCAACCACTCCACAAATTTCTTGTTAACAAACTATAGTTTTGACAAGTCGGTTAGGACATCTACTTTGTGCATGACACAAGTAATTTTTCCAACAATTGTTGGGTCAGAAGTTGACTGTGCCTTTATAAACAGCTTGGAAAATTCCATAAAATGATGTCATGGCTTTAGAAGCTTCTGATTGGCTAATTGACATCATTTGTGTCAATTGGAGGTGTACCTGTGGATGTATTTCAAGGCCTACCTTCAAACTCAGAGCCTCTTTGCTTGACATCATGAGAAAATCAAAAGAAATCAGACAAGACCTTGTAGACCTCCACAAGTCTGGTTCATCCTTGGGAGCAATTTCCAAACACCTGAAGCTACCACATTCATCTGTACAAACAATAGTACGCAAGTATAAACACCACGGGACCACGCAGCCGTCATACCGCTCAGAAAGGAGATGCATTCTGTCTCCTAGAGATGAACATACTTTGGTGCGAAATGTGCAAATCAATCCCAGAACAACAGCAAAGGACCTTGTGAAGATGCTGGAGGAAACCGGTACAAAAGTATCTATATCCACAGTAAAACGAGTCCTATATCGACTTAAACTGAAAGGCCGCTCAGCAAGTAAGAAGCCACTGCTCCAAAACCGCCATTAAAAAGCCAGACTACAGTTTGCAAGTGCACATGGGGACAAAGATCGTACTTTTTGGAGAAATGTCCTCTGGTCTGATGAAACAAAAATAGAACTGTTTGGCCATAATGACCATCGTTATGTTTGGAGGAAAAAGGGGAGGCTTGCAAGCCGAAGAACACCATCCCAACCGTGAAGCACAGGGGTGGCAGCATCATGTTGTAGGGGTGCTTTGCTGCCGGAGGGACTGGTGCACTTCACAAAATAGATGGCATCATGAGGCAGGAAAATTATGTGGATATATTGAAGCAACATCTCAAGACATCAGTCAGGAAGTTAAAGCTTGGTCGCAAATGGTCTTCCAAATGGACAATGACCCCAAGCATACTTCCAAAGTTGTGGCAAAACGGCTTAAGGACAACAAAGTCAAGGTATTGGAGTGGCCATCACAAAGCCCTGACCTCAATCCTATAGAACATTTGTGGGCAGAACTGAAAAAGCGTGTGCGAGCAAGGAGGCCTACAAACCTGACTCAGTTACACCAGCTCTGTCAGGAGGAATGGGCCAAAATTCACCCAACTTATTGTGGGAAGCTTGTGGAAGGCTTAAACTGTGTATATATAATATATATTTACACACAGTACCAGTCAAAAGTTTGGACACACCTACTCAATCAAGGGTTTTTCTTTATTTTTACTATTTTTTACATTGCAGAATAATTGTGAAGACATCCAAACTATGAAATAACACATATGGAATCAAAAAAAAGACTCTTAAACAAATCAAAATAGATTTATGTTACAGATTCTTTAAAGTAGCCACCCTTTGCCTTGATGACAGCTTTTCACACGCTTGGAATTCTCTCAACCAGCTTCACCTGGAATGATTTTCCAACATTCTGTTTCCAACATATGCTGAGCACTTGTTGGCTGCTTTTCCTTCACTCTGCGGAAGAATCTAAAATCTAAAATATATTTTGATTTAACACTTTTTTGGTTACTACATGTGTTATTTCATAGTTTTGATATCTTCACTATTATTCTACAATGTAGAAAATGGTGAAAATAAATAAAAACCCTTGAATGAGTAGGTGTGTCCAAACTTTTGATTGGTACAGCCTTATTGGAAAAGGGATTAAATAGTTGTTTTATCCTCATCAATCTACAAACAATATCCCATACTGACAAAGCAAAAACGTTTTTTAACATTTTTGCAAATATGTTTTTTTTGAAGAACTGAAATATCATAATTACATAAGTATTCAGACCCTTTACCCAGTACTTTATTGAATCACCTTAGGCAGAGATTACAGCCTTGTGTCTTCTTGGGTATGATGTTACAAGCTTGGCACACCTGTATTTGGTGAGTTTCTACCATTTTTCAGATCCTCAAGCTCTGTCAAGTTGGATGGGGAGTGTTGCTGCACAGCTATTTTCAGGTCTCTCCAGAGATGTTCGATCGGTTAAAGTCCCGGCTCTGGCTGGGCCACTCAAGGACATTCAGATACTTGTCCTGAAGCCACTCCTGCATTGCCTTGGCTGTGTGCTTAGGGTCCTTGTCCTGTTGGAAGATGAACCTTCACCCCAGTCTGAGGTCCTGTGCGCTCTGGAGCAGGTTTTCATTCAGGATCTCTCTGTACTTTGCTCTATTCATCTTTCCTTTGATCCTGACTGGTCTCCCAGTCCCTGCCGCTGAAAAACATCCCCACAGCATGATGCTGCCAGGTTTGCTCTAGGCCAAATAGTTCAACATTGGTTTCATCAGACCAGAGATTCTTGTTTCTCATGGTCTGAGAGTCCTTTAGGTGCCTTTTGGCAAACTCCAAGCATTCTGTCATGTGACTTTTACTGAGGAGTGGCTTCCGTCTTGCCACTCTACCATAAAGGTCTGATTGGTGGAGTGCTGCAGAGATGATTGTCCTTCTGGAATGTTCTCCCATAGAGTGACCATCTGTTCCTTGTTCACCTCCCTAACCAAGGCCCTTCTCCCCAGATTGCTCAGTTTGGCCGGGCGGCCAGGTCTAGGAAGAGTCTTGGTGGTTCCAAACTTTTTCCATCTACGAATAATGGAGGCCACTGTGTTCTTGGGGACCTTCAATGATTCATAAATGTTTTGGTACCCTTCCCAAGATCTGTGCCTCGACACAATCCTGTCTCTGAGCTCTACGGATAATTCCTTCGACGTCATGGCACTGTCAACTGTGGGACTTTATATAGACAGGTGTGTGCCTTTCCAAATCATGTCCAATCAATTGAATTTACCACAGGTGGACTCCAATCGAGTTGTAGAAACATCTCAAGGATTATCAATGGAAACAGGATGCTTTTGAGCTCAATTTCGAGTCTCATAGCAAATGGTCTGAATACTTATGTAAATAAAGGTATTTTATTTGTTTTGTTTTTGCTTTGTCATTATGGGGTATTGTGTGTAGATTGATGAGGGGGAAAAAAGTATTAAATCCATTTTAGAATAAGGCTGTAACGTAACAATGTGGAAAAAGTCAAGTGGTCTAAATACTTTCCGAATGCACTGTTTATATTTATATATATTTTTATACATCTCCCATTTGGAATGTCTCTTGTGATACAGTTCAAAGCAGCCCTGACTGATGTGTTGACATGACAACTGCGTCAGAATTTTGAATGACCCTTCTCCCCCTTCTGTTCCATGCTGGCTGAAGACCTAGTAGCTAACTAACTAACACCAGACACAGATGAAAGGGGAAACATATAAGTGTCTTTCCATACTGTAGATGAGTAGTGTCAACTTTTAAATATATTTGCTGACACCCTACAGTCAAATTTTGGCATCATTAAAGTAGCAAATACGCCTTCTCCGATGTTGGTTACAAGGCGATATTTATTTAAATTACGTAAGAGAATATTATGTTACCATTGGTGGATTTAAATTAGTGTTAAAGTGATGTCACTGTATCCCCTTAATAATCCCGCCTCCTGAATCCAATTGTTTAACATGGGAGAAGGGATCAGTAACTTAACAATCAAACTTGATCAATGTAGAAACAAGAGTACGTTTTCATACTTTGATCTGGTTTGATCCAAATATCATCACATTTTATAAAAAACATGATTTTTACTGTCGATGACCTTAAAGTAATATAATCTTTGAGAACTAACAATCACCAAAATAAAAGCTTCACAGTCCGGGAGAAATTAAAATGCCCAAAACAATGAATTTAGTCGTATATATTGTTATTATGTTTGATGAAAAGAACACAGCATTAGCCATGGCAAAATGCATAGAATTGCAGGAAATTTGCTTTAAAACTGCAAAAATACCTCTCAGCTCCATGGACATTTTTTTGAATTGCAGGAAAAATGCAAACAATTATCTACTCCGCCAAAATGGGCCTCTAAAACATTCTCTAAAAATCAGCCGCACCGATGGGCAGACCGCACCTCCTGACACACCCTCTGCCACGTCGCCTGCCACGCCCACCACCTAAGCCCCTTTTTTATCCAGAGAAAACACAGAGTAACAGGCCCCTGACACAATACCTAGCTAATTAACCCTAACCCTAACTTAACCTGAACCCCTGCCACATATTCCTGTGCTGTTTGTAGGTGGTACTTACGCTGGATTTACGTCCTCATGGGAAATTGGGAAGTGTTAAGTCCGACATGATTGTGTTCAAGCTAGCTTGACAAGGGTCCTGTACTACTTACTGTTTACATTAACAATATCAACGTTTAACCTGCACTTGTATGCCGATGATACTGTTGTGTCTGCTATTGCCCCACGGTTGACCAGGCTCTCTGAACTACTGTCTGCCTTCATTGTACTACAGAAAAACTTTATTGACCTGAAATTAGTATATGTTGCACTCCAGAGCACATAAAAATATGTTTGATGATTTAAGCATATGTACTTTGGATGGTGTCCATATTGATCGTGTCAATGTTTACAAATAGCTTTTCATCTATCCAGATGCTCAGATATCTTTTAAAACGCATATCGATGAGTTAGTTAAGAAGCATAGAATGAAAATGGGCTTCTTCTATAGAAATAGGTCCTGCCTCTCACTAAATAGTAGAAAGCAGATTATACTGTCGACATTCCTATCGGTCCTAGACTATGGCGAAATCATCTATATGAACACAGTTGCCACTTCATTAAAGCCATTAGATGCAGTTTATCATAGTACACTGCACTTTATTATGGGCAACAATTTTAGTATTCATCATTGCAATCTCTACCAGAAAGTTGGTTTGCCCTCTTTGATACCACATAGGTTGATACATTGCTATGTTTTAATTTAAAAAGACCTTTTACTAAAAGTCACAGTGTAACTTTCATTGGTCAACTTTAGACATATGACGTACCACACGTAGTCTCAGGGAAGGCTAACTCTGGAAATTCCTTTGAACTCTACTGAGTTAGATAAATCAGCTTTTAGTTTTCTTCAAAATGTTCTTCCATTTGATGTTCTGGTGCCTCCAGGGTGATTTAGAAAGCTGATTGAGGACATTATTACTGATGAATGTGTTAGTTTTTTATGGCTGTGTTTTTCTTTATGCTTGCATTTTGTATTTATATTTTGATGTACGAATTTTCTGTAATTTCTGTAATTCATCTATAAAAGAGACATTGGTCTCAGTATGACTCCCTGAACAAATAGTTTAAATAGAACGATCCCTACTGATAAGGTTGTAATTGTCATAAACGGATTTGTTGTCATCTTTTGGTTGAAAAGGTAAAAGGTCAGTTGTGAAACGTCACTACACGGCAACTCAGGTAACAACATTCTCTCTGCGTTTCCCACTTGTAATTCCGACTTGGATGGTAAAGTGAAATTTCCAACTGGGAACTAGGAGCTTCCAATACCTCTGATAGCACGTGAACATGGCAACAGAATAAAGGAACAGTTCACTCACCACTGCTCTGGGTGATGTTGACATCCACTCTCAGCTCGGGGACTGTGCTCCCGGGGAAGTTGGCCACACAGCTGTAGGTGGCCTGGTCGCGGAACTTCATGTCCACAATCTCCAGACTGCTAGTACCAGGTGCCATGTCTGGGTCGCTGCGCAGCACAATCAGGCTGTCCGAGTTGTAGATGAGCACCGCGTTCTGGTACCACGTGTAGTTGACCTAATAGTATAATAATACAGTTGAAGTCAGAAGTTTACATACACCTTAGCCAAATTTTTTATTTTTAATTTATCCGTTATTTTACCAGGTAAGTTGACTGAGAACACGTTCTCAATTACAGCAACGACCTGGGGAATAGTTACAGGGGAGAGGAGGGGGATGAATGAGCCAATTGTAAGCTGGGGGTGATTAGGTGACCATGATGGTATGAGGGACAGCTTGGGAATTTAGCCAGAACACCGGGGTTAACACCCCTACTCTTACAAGTGCCATGGGATCTTTAATGACCTCAAAGAGTCAGGACATCTGTTTAACGTCCCGTCCGAAAGACGGCACCCTACACAGGGCAATGTCCCCAATAACTGCCCTGGGAAATTGGGATAATTTTTTGGGACCTGAGAAAAGAATGTCTCCTACTGGCCCTCCAACACCACTTCCAGTAGCATCTGGTCTCCCATCCAGGGACTGACCAGGACCAACCCTGCTTAGCTTCAGAAGCAAGCCAGCAGTGGGATGCAGGGTGGTATGCTAATGGCATAATAGATTTAAAATCTGTTTTTCACAATTCATGACATTTTATCCTTGTAAAAATTCCCTGTCTTAGGTCAGTTAGGAACACCACTTTATTTTAAGAATGTGAAATGTCAGAATAATGGTAGAGAATGATTTAGTTCATTTTATTTCTTTCATCACATTCCCAGTGGGTCAGACTTTTACATACACTCAATTAGTATATGGTAGCATTGCCTTTAAATTGTTTAACTTGGGTGAAACGTTTCGGGTAGCCTTCCACAAGCTTCCCACAATAAGTTGGGTGAATTTTGGCCCATTCCTCCTGACAGAGCTGGTGTAACTGAGTCAGGTTTGTAGGCCTCCTTGCTCGCACACGCTTTTTCAGTTCTGCCCATTAATTTTCTATAGGATTGAGGTCAGGGCTTTGTGATGGCCACTCCAATACCTTGACTTTGTTCTTCTTAAGCCATTTTGCCACAACTTTGGAAGTGTGCTTGGGGTCATTGTCCATTTGGAAGACTCTTTTGCGACCAAGCTTTAAATTCCTGACTGATGTCTTGAGATTTTGCTTCAATATATCCACATAATTTTCCTCCCTCATGATGCCATCTATTTTGTGAAGTGCACCAGTCCCTCCTGCAGCAAAGCACCCCCTATACCATGATGCTGCCACCCCCATGCTTCACGGTTAGGATGGTGTTCTTTGGCTTGAAAGCCTCCCCCTCCAAACATAATGACGATCATTATGGCCAAACAGTTCTATTTTTGTTTCATCAGACCAAAGGATATTTCTCCAAAAAGTATGATCTTTGTCCCCATGTGCAGTTTCAAACCGTAGTCTGGCTTTTTATGGCGATTTTGGAGCATTGGCTTCTTCCTTGCTGAGAGGCCTATAAGGTTATGTCGATATAGGAATCGTTTTACTGTGGATATAGATACTTTTGTACCTGTTTTCTCCAGCATCTTCACAAGGTCCTTTGCTGTTGTTCTGGGATTAATTTTCAATTTTCGCACCAAAGTACGTTCATCTCTAGGAAACAGAATGCATCTCCTTCCTGAGCGGTATGACGGCTATGGTGTTTACACTTGCGTACTATTGTTTGTACAGATGAACGTGGTACATTCAGGCGTTTGGAAATTGCTCAAAAGGATGAACCAGACTTGTGGAGGTGTACAATTTTTTTTCTGAGGTCTTGGCTGATTTCTTTTGATTTCCCATGGTGTCAAGCAAATAGGCAATTTGAAGGTAGACCTTGAAATACATCCACAGGTACACCTCCAATTGACTCAAATTATGTCAATTAGCCTATCAGAAGCTTCTTAAGCCATGACATCATTTTCTGGAATTTTCCAAGCTGTTTAAAGGCACAGTCAACTTAGTGCATGAAAATTTCTGACCCACTGGAATTGTGATACTGTGAATTATAAGTGAACCAATCTGTCTGTAAGCAATTATTGGAAAACTATAGTTTGTTAATTAGGGTTCAGCAGCAGTGGTGTCGGTTTTGGAGAATCTAGCGTGCCCAAAGTAAAATGCCTGCCACTCAGGCCCAGAAACTAGGATACGCACATAATTAGCACTATTGGATAGGGAACACTCTGAAGTTTCTAAAACTGTTAAAATAATGTCTGTGAGTATAACAGAACTGATATAGCAGGCAAAAACCCGAGGAACTTCTGTCCAGAATTTTTTGTGACATTTCCTCAGTTTGATAGGCTTCTTATTGAAATCCCAGTATAATAGCTCCCAGATTGCAGTACCTATGGCTTCCACTAGATGTCAACAGTCTTTAGACAGTGTTTCATGGCTTTATCATTGAACAGAACCGAATAGAAGAAGAATTGGTGAAAGAACCACGGATGTCAATAACTTTTCATGGGCGCGAGACCGTGAGTGCGCTCCTCTTTTTTTTCCTTTTATTTCGTTTAGGATATCATCCGTGTAAAAGATAATCATTAATATTCATAAAAGTATACCTAAGGATACATTATAAATGATGTTTGATTTGTTTGGGCAAAGTTGATAGGTATAATTTGAACGCTTTCTCTTCACTGTACAACGTGCGACTCGACGGTGGATTTTCTGAACATAACGCGCCAACCAAACTAAGATTTATGGATATAATAAATGACTTTTTCTAACAAAAGAACCATGGATTGTCTTGTTTGGACACTTCGGATGCTCTCAGCAGAAGATCTTCAAAAGGTAAGTGATTTATTTTAGCTCTTATATGTGTTTTGTGTGACCCGCGCTGGTTATAGATTTATGCTAATGCTTAAAATATGAGCGGTGCAATCCTCAAACAATCAAATGTTGTGCTTTCGCCGTAAAGCCTTTTTGAAATCTGACAACGCTGTGATATTGCCAAGACTCAGAGCTTTTGATGACTATGCAACATTTGTATATTGATGAATGTTTAATAATTCTACTTTTGGATTTTGAATTTGGCACCTTACATTTCACCGGGTAGTGTCGGGAACGGGGCGCTAGCGCCCCAGCGCTCCTTAATGATGCTTAAGAGGTTAAGACATGAAGGTCAGTCAGTTTCTTCAAGTGCAGTAGCAAAAACCATCTATCGCTATGATGAAACTGGCTCTCATGAGGACCGCCACAGGAAAGGAAGACCCAGAGTTAACTCTGTTGCAGAGGATACATTCATTAGAGTTACCAGCCTCAGAAATTGCAGCGCACATAAATGCTTCACAGAGTTCAAGTAACAGACACATCTCAACATCAACTGTTCAGAGGAGACTGCGTGAATCAGGCCTTCATGGTCGAATTGCTGCAAAGAAACCACTACTAAAGGACACCAATAATAATAAGAAGAGACTTGCTTGGGCCGAGAAACACAAGCATTCTGCAGTGATAGCCATCCCATGTGGTTTGAGCTTGGTGGTCTATAATTTGTTTTTTGACAGGACAATGACCCAACACACCTCTAGGCTGTGTAAGGGCTATTTGACCAAGAAGGCGAGTGATGAGGTTCTGCATCAGATGACCTGGTCTTCACAATCACCTGACCTCAACCCAATTGAGATGGTGAGTTGGACCGCAGAGTGAAGGAAAAGCAGCCAACAAGTGCTCACCAAATTCAAGACTGTTGAAAAAGCATTCCAGGTGAAGTTGGTTGAGAGAATGCCACGAGTGTGCAAAGCTGAAGGCAAAGGGTGGCTACTTTGAAGAATCTAAAATCTAAAATACGTTTAACACTTTTTTTGTTACTACATGATTCCATATGTGTTATTTCATAGTTTTGATATCTTTACTGTTATTCAACAATTTAGAAAATAGTAAAAATTAAGAAAAACCTTTGAATGAGTAGGTGTGTCCAAACTTTTGACTGGTACTGTACTTTACTGAATACATTGTAACTTGTTATAAGCATTTAAGAGCCTTTATAATGTATTTTAACAAATTAAAATGTTCATCCCTCTCGATTCTCTCAACTTATTTAGACTGCATCATTATGAGACCATTATAAGACATTATAAAGAGATCATACCCTATCAATATTATTATTATTATTATTATTATTCATTTGACCTTGTCCTGGGGCTGCGCGTCCACGTGGCACGAAAGCTTGAGGTCACGGCCCATCTGGATGCTCTCACTGTCCTTGTTGGAGTCGGGTGTGATCTGGAAGGTAAGGTTACCCATACCTGAAGTGAGAGATGGAGGGAAGGGGAATAGAAGGGCGTGAGGAGGGGTGAGAGAAGGAGGAGGGGTGTAGGGAAGGAAGGAGTTGGTTGAAGGAGGAAAGAGAGAAGGGGGTGTAGGGAGGGGAAGAGGAGGAAAGGAAGGCAAGAGGAGGGAAAGAGGTGTAAAGAAGGAGAAAGGGAGAGATAGGTAAGGAAGAATTGGGTGGGAGAAGGTGGAAAGTATAAGAAAGAAAGAAAGAAATAAGGAGGAGGGAGAGAGCATAAGAAAGATAGGATAGGAAGAGGGAGAGGGAGAAAGAAGAGGAAAAGGTAGAGGGAGGGTGATAAGGTAAGAATGAGGGAGGGAACAAACAGGGCACGTAGGTGTGATGAGATAGGTAGGAAGGAGGGAGGGAGAAGAATAGAGGGAAATTAAAAGAGAATAAACATTGAGAAAAGGAAGGAACATTTGCAAAAAGGAGAGAGATCCACCCTAACCATCCTAACGATGACTGTCCCAACAAAAATATCAAAATACACATAATGTACCTTCAGGGGTACACACAATGATCTCTCATGATACTGTGCAGTACCTTTTAGTAAAATGTGCGGATAAAGAGTTTAACGGTACATTTATGTACCAAATATTTTGAATATAAAGGTACAGTTATCACACTCTCACTCTCAAAAAAGGGGTATGTGTGAAGGTACATTTCTATTTTGCCAAATGAATGGAACTAATGGCTTTGTCACTGTGGTGGTACCCTTAAAAGCCAAATGTGTACCATAATCATGCTCTATTACATGTAGATGTTTTTAAATAGTTTTTTATATCTGTATTTTTGCATTATGCTACACAAAGATAAATAACATAAGTTTCTCAACTAATCCAATCAGTAAGTAAACATTTTTGGTGCACCCGTTACTGAAATTGTTGTTCCAGTATAAATGGCTTAGGCAGTCACCTCACAATGTTCCTAACAGTCATTCTCAAAATCCTAACTATTGCTGGATTCTAATAGGAATCACGTCACTTTTAAAGTGGTCTATGATAGAGGAACATTTTTGTCCTCTACTATAGGAAAATATGGCTTTGTCACTGTGGTGGAACCCAATGGAAACATAATGTACCTTTTCTAAAAGCACACTTTGTACCTGTGGACTATATGTAAGAAAGGTACTATCTGAGGTATGAAATGTACATATAACTAAAGGTACAAAGGATGACCTTATAGGGTACGACCTAGGAGTGGGAAGCCAAGGCTTTCTGAAGGCTTTGGCGCTTTCACCAAATTGTTCCGAAAAACAGTTCATTAACCAGAGCTTCATTATCTGTTTACAAGGCACGTTAGTGATATCTGCTGGTCAGCAATAAATAGCAGTGTGTGATTGTCAGATAGAGGTATTCTTTCTCCATTTTCATTTTAACACTGTGGTAAGTCATTGGCTTTAGTAGCTTATAATCAGTTGGAATACCAGGTTTGCATCTTACATTATGCTTCTCTTTTTTGCCTTCAAGTTGACTATTTTAAAATAAAAATGAATATATGGCATTATTTAGGATGCTTAAGACAGAAGCTTATACTATACTAAATAAAAAAATAGTGTGCCTTCAACAGTGTTCCACCTCATACACCTCATACCCACCTCATATCTCTGAATGTTCCATACCAGTCAGGTGAATCTTTTTGTACAGAATCCTAACTATATTTGTAAGTACATATGCAGTAGAGGTCAGTGTTTGAAAGCAGCTGGAAATCAGAAAAGGCACAAGAACCACGGCAAAAAAGTGGGATCTCGCATTTTGCAACACACAGTTTTAAAAAGCATGTGATCAAACAAAGCTTCGGACTTCATTGATGACGTACTTCTGATAAAGTGATACACACATCAGCACACTGCTTCGAAGTTAGCTGCTTTGATGTAACATCGCTAATACCACCCCAGTGAGAGTGCAGGAGTGCAAGAGAGGAAAAATAAAAACCTTGTAACTCCATGGTTCGCCAAGCATGCAAAATAGCTCGGCAAGTGGGGTTGGTGAGGACAGGAGACTTAACTTCACCGTCATATGGTTAGCCCTCCGCGCTCAAATAGATGGAGACCATATGTTGCACTTAGCACGCAGACGAGTGCCTCGCTAATGTATTATCTCGCCACCTGGGCTCGTGTGACTCCCATTAACAGGGAAGGGGAAAACACACACGTACATATATGTGCAAGAGTAAAACATACACACACTAAACACACTTTGTCTGCTCCTTCTTTAATTACTTCCGCTCGGCTCCAATTAATCCAAGTAAATAAAGATGATTAAAAGCGATGCAAATAGCCAGCAGCGTTTGTTTAATGGGTAGGGTATTAGAAGGAGACGTACTAAACCTGAAGTCTTGACCTGCTTGTATAGAGTTGGAGCTAATCTCAGATCAACTGAATGACATTCACACACATGTAGACATGTAGACATGTAGACTTTCACATGCGCGCATACATGCACACACACACAGCTATGCTTTCAAGGGTATACACATATTGTAATTTAATACAGTTTCGTAAAATTAAAAATAATGCCCTATTTCTTCTAAAATAAGTTGAAATTGAAAAATTTCCACACTTTGGTTTCCACACTTTGTTGTTGGATTTTCAACATTGCAGAACGAATTTATTTTTGTAAATTTAAGTTTAGATTTTAATTTTAAAAATAAATACAAATAGCATGGAGATAATTATTGGAACCCAGAGCTAGTACTTGGTTGCACAGCCTTTGACCAAGATATTGGCACAGCCTTTGACCAACAAATTATTATTGTAACCATCAATGAGTTTGCTGCACCTTTCTACTGACAATTTGGGCTGCTCTTCAGCAGCAACCTACTCTAATTATTCAATGTCAGAGGGTTGCCCTCCATCAACTGCTGTTCTAGGGGAAGGCTGTGTGTTAATCAAGCTCTGTGACAATTTCAGCCGAAAAAGTACATAATTGACCTTCTAAATCAAACTGGCAATGAGTAAGGATAAGTATGCAAGAGAAAGACGGCATCAGAGAAGATACTTTCACCGACCCCAACTCCATAGGGTAGTAGAGGCCGCCGTTACAGCCGAAACCACAGTGGTGGAAAAAGTTGTCAATTGTCATACTTGAGTAAAAGTAAAGATACCTTAATAGAAAATGACTCAAATAAAAGTGAAAGTCACCCAGTAAAATACTACTTGAGTAAAAGTATTTGGTTTAAAATACACTTAAGTATCAAAAGTAAATGTAATTGCTAAAATATACTAAAGTATCAAAAATATAAGTATGAATAATTTCAAATTCCTTATATTAAGCAAACCAGATGGCACAATGTTATTTAATTGTATTTTTTATTTACTGATAGTCAGGGGCACACTCCAATACTCAGACATAATTAACAAACCAAATATTTGTGTTTAGTGAGTCTGCCAGATCATAGGCTGTTGGGATGTCCAGGGATGTTCTCTTGAATTGAACCATTTTCCTGTCCTGCTAAGCATTCAAAATTGAACAAGTACTTTTGGGTGTCAGGAAACATGTATGGAGTAAAAAGTACATTATTTCTATATAAATGTATGTAGTGGAGTAAAAGTTGTCAAAAAATATACACAGTACAGTACAAATACCCCAGAAAATTACATAAGTAGTACTTTAAATTATTAATTCAAATGGCAAGGAACATTTTGTGCGCTCCTGGTATAAAAGTCACTGGCCTCGCACCCGAACATGGATTTGAGAGTCAAACTATCACTCAAATAACAGCCATCCCTTGTCACTGTTGATATCCTATGGCGGGTCATAATTAGTTCAAGTTAAATAACATAGCAACTGATTTGTTTTCTTTTCCGTTTCGGCAGCCTCCCAAAACTTCCATCCGACATTCTAGAATTTAGATGACTGTCTTTAGCAAATTCTCTTCTAACTAGCGATATGAAAATTATTTTCAAATTCAGTGTGGCCTTTGAATGGTGTTAGTTTAAAACAGTGCATACACCCCAAACGTTTGCCCCTGCTCTATTGATATCAAATTGATATCGATATGAGAGATTAACAAAATAATGTTGTGTTTACCTTTCCGCGTTGGATACCCAATTGAAACAAAATGCAACAATCCAAAATGTAGCTGGCTTTCCTCTACAAGTTTTCCTCTAACCAGTGATATACATATTAATCACAGATTCGGTGTGTTTTTTTTTTAAAGATTAGTTTGAACAGGAAGTGCAACCCGACTCCCCCTCTCAATCTATTGATTTCAACAGGATGTAACAATGAGTGATTGACAAATAAGTGTTGCGTTTCTCTTTCTGTTTTGGCGACCCTAAAATCAAAAAGGAATCACTCCAAAATGTAACTAGTTGTCTTCAGCAGGTTGTCCTCTAATGAGTGAAGTAAACAATATTTCCAGTTTCCATGTGTTTTTTAGTTGTGTTAGTTTCAACAGCGCATATAACCTGATTTCCCCCCTAATCAATATTTGTGATTCTTCAAAGTAGGCACCCTGTGCCTTGATGACAGCTTTGCACACTCTTGGCATTCTCTCAACCAGCTTCATGAGGAATGCTTTTCCAAAAGTCTTGAAGGAGTATCCACATTTGGTGAGCACTTGTTGGCTGCTTTTCCTTCACTCTGAGGTCCAAATCAAATGTTCCGTATTGACTGACCTTCATGTCTTAAAGTAATGATGGACTGTCATTTCTCTTTGCTTATTCGAGCTGTTCTTGCTGTAATATGGAATTGGTCTTTTAACAAATAGGACTACCTTCTGTATATCACCCCAACCTTGTCACAAGACAACTGATTGGCTGAAACACATTAAGAAGGAAAGAAATTCCACAAATTAACTTTTAACAAGGCACACCCGTTAATTGAAATGCCTTCCAGATGACAACCTCATGAAGTTGGTTGAGTGTGCAAAGCTGTCATCAAGGCAAAGGGTGGCTACTCTGAAGAATCTCAAATGTAAAAAACATTTGTTTAACACTTTTTTGGTTACTACATGATTCCATATGTGCCATTTCATATTTTTGATGTCTTCACTTGCTGACATGGAGAGAATTACATCAATCTTGCAACAAAGACAGCATAGGTAAGAAGATGTCTGGTCAGAGTTCCTGACATTGTACTGGTTTTATTTTGTAATTTCTGGATTTTTGTTTTTGTTTTTTCTAATGTGGCTTTATCCATATTGTATTCTTATTAAGACTCTTTGCTCTATACAGGAAAAATGTACTCTTAACATATGAATCTCATTAAGAGTTATGTTTTGTATGTACTGTACATGCTCATTACAGTGAGGGAAAAAAGTATTTGATCCCCTGCTGATTTTGTACATTTGCCCACTGACAAAGACATGATTAGTCTATAATTTTAATGGTAGGTTTATTTGAACACTGAGAGACAGAATAACAACAAAAAAATCCAGAAAAACGCATGTGAAAAATTTTATAAATGGAATTGCATTTTAATGAGGGAAATAAGTATTTGACCCCTCTGCAAAACATGACTTAGTACTTGGTGGATTTTGTCCCACTCCTGTTTGCAGATCTTCTCCAAGTCATTAAGGTTTCGAGGCTGACGTTTGGCTACTCGAACCTTCAGCTCCCTCCACAGATTTTCTATGGGATTAAGGTCTGGAGACTGGCTAGGCCACTCCAGGACCTTAATGTGCTGCTTCTTGAGCCACTCCTTTGTTGCCTTGGCCGTGTGTTTTGGGTCATTGTCATGCTTGAATACCTATCCACGATCCATTGTCAATGCCCTGGCTGAGGGAAGGAGGTTCTCACCCAAGATTTGACAGTACATGGCCCCGTCCATCGTCCATTTGATGAGGTGAAGTTGTCCTGTCCCCTTAGCAGAAAAACACCCCCAAAGCATAATGTTTCCACCTCAATGTTTGACGGTGGGGATGGTGTTCTTGGGGTCATAGGCAGCATTCCTCCTCCTCCAAACACGGCGAGTTGAGTTGATGCCAAAGAGCTCCATTTTGGTCTCATCTGACCACAACACTTTCACCCAGTTGTCCTCTGAATCATTCAGATGTTCGGGCATATATATGTGCTTTCTTGAGCAGGGGGACCTTGCGGGCGCTGCAGGATTTCAGTCCTTCNGGTGTTGTAGTTAGCTAGTGGGCCTTTGCTACCGTGTTCTGAACATTTGGCCGTGTTGGGGGTGACTCCCTCATTTTTATAACCCAGATAAAATGATTAAATCCTAAAACATATTGTTGAAAACATATATTTTTTTACTCTAACCTGAAGGAGTGTGGAGTAGAGAAAGGTTGCGTTGTTTGGGTATTTTTTGTTGTTGTCATTCCTCAACTTTTTTGGTTTGTTTTTGTTTTTGGGGGGGGATTTTCTTCCATAAGTTTCTGTAACTAACATGCTCATTGGTTAGCTAACGTTAGCTAGTTAGTTTGTAGATGTAACTTCACTTTAAACGTGTTTTTTAATGAAGTTTTAGTTAGATGTTGTATTGTTTGTTTTTTTGTTTGCAGTGAAATCGCGACAGATGATCAACAAGTTGAATATGAACAGAAAATGTAGCTAACTAGAGATATATACACATATACACACATATTATATATATATATATATATTTCAGATCGCGTTTGATGCCAATGTATTTGTTAGTCCACAGATCCAACATAAATATGGATAAAAACTTAATTGCTCACTAAAATAAAATGTTTAGTACACCACATTTTAGTTCGTATACAAAAAAGCCACTAGTGTGTGAAGAAAGTAAAAAGGTTATTTTATTTTTTAATCGTCGGCTGGGTCAGTAAAGGGTTGATTGAATCACCTGTAGCAAGACAATTACCATTTTAATATTTACCGGTAAACTATCCATTACAGTTCGGATAACTAGTTTAACATTGGAGCTGGGGAAGAAACATGATTTTGAACTAGAAAAGTGGTGTATGTTCAACTTAGTTGTAGTTGGTTTTTTTTTTTTTTAACGTTAGCTAATATAGCCATAATGTTTGCACGTTGTCCCCAGGTTGGTCGCTGGTTTTTTTTACGGCTTGTTAAAACCAATATCTGTCAGCACAGAAACATGGTGCAGGGGTACTGGGCGGCATGGCTCTGGGGTGTAGCCGGGATGCTGCTCCCTCTGCCAGGCTAGGGGGAGCCGCTAGGCTAGGGGGGCAGCGGGCTGGCTTTGTTTGTGTGTGTGTGTGTGTGTGGGGGGGGGGTCAGTTTGAGTAAGGGCAGGGATCGGTGGGGGTGACAGATGCACCTGTAGCCGGCTCTCGGGGTTGGGATCTCCGGCTTTGTCTTGGGCTTCGGAGGACCAAAAAGGGCGAATGCCATCTCGATCGGGACATGGGCGGTAGGTGTGTGTGTGTGTGTGTGTGTGAGAGAGAGAGAGGGGTGCTTGGACATTACAGTATGTTAGTGTGGATTGATCTCCGAATATGAATTGATAAGCAGTTTCTTGACTCCGGGGCAAAGAAGGAGCTCACCGAGCACTGTCGGTAAATCAGCTGCTCTAAAGGTGTATTTTATTACACGCTAGTGACGAAGCCGTACGTAGTCGGTGAACGGTGGGTGTTTGTGGGCATTAGCTACATATCATCTAGATGAGCGACGAGGAAACATCTCGTCTTGTGAACACGACCCANTACTCCGTACAGTACCTGCAGCGGTAAAGATCGTCATGTCTCTCTTTGGGGGGTGCATAGTTCTCACGTGAAGTGAGGTCCAGCTGCATAATGGGTGAGTGAAGACACCATGACAGAGGAAGCGGAGAGAGAGAGAGAGAGAGACTAGATTCCACAGTAGACATGCAGATGGGTTGGGTCTGGGAGCTACTTTAAACATTATAGTTGGGTTGGGGTTAGCTGCATTATTGGTTAATGCATCTTATGATAAAGGATATAGGGGTAATTGTACTCTGAACAAAATGTTGAAGGCATTGATGTGAAAGCATATACAGTGCTGAGTTACCTCAAGAGGGTGTAACGTGGATTAGGGATACGCACTTGCATATCAGGTGAAATGGAGGAGATTGGGAACAAAGTGAAAATGACATGACTTGGGAACACCTCTCGGAACCTGGGGCCTAAAGGGGAAGACGGGGTGAAAGCATAAGGAAGCTTTTTAGAGCTTTCATTTTTGTGGAATCCAGCAGGGAAGTATCCTGGAGGCATAGAGTCAGGTGAAGAGAGAGTGGGAATTGTCATGGTTTTCATGAATATATAATTATGCATAGGAAGTGGAGAAACTAAAAGCTGCTCCATCTGACATAGAACGAGACTGCAGATTCAGCTGGAAATGGCATTTTGTTGTGTGATGATAGATGGAAATAAAATTGTGTGATCATAGTACAGAGGCCATAAGTCTCTGAATTTGTAAACCTCATGGTCAGTGTTTGTTCATTGTTTGTTAGTTTGTTTAATTCATGTTGTATAATAATTTGTTAGTTTTTTTTTATTCTTGTTTTATTAGTCATTTCCAGGTTTATGTAAATTGAACATTAGGATGCTATTGTTCAAGAGAAGGGACTGTTGGATTCAAAATTTTGAACATTGAGATATTAAAGACATGATAGATCAAACGCATAGTGTATTAAGGAGTGAGATCTGTAGAAAGACAGAGTGGCTGTGGAATGTGCTGGGTGGACGGGAGGAGATCAAAGGATTGCTTTTGGGGAGGCAGATGGACATCTGTGGACTAGGCGAAGGAGGGGTTGAGGTCAGATCCCCTGAAAGGAGTAATAAAGGTCTACTACCCTTTTCCTGTGGAACCATAAGATGTAAGGATTGGAGAGAAGGAGGAGTGTCTTAAGGGGGATATACTGTATATACCTGTGATGGGAGAAATGTTGGGTTGTCTGAATTACAGCTGTACAGACCCTTTGGGAAGAATTAAACTTGGATAAAGCTTCTCTAGTGTCCGTGAGTTATTTACTCTGAAAAATAAGAACCTAACACTTGTTAACTTCTTAGGGAGCGGCAGCTGAGGTGTCGGTTTTGGAGAGTCTGGCGTGCCCAAAGTAAAAGGCCTGCCACTCAGGCCCAGAAACGAGGATATGCACATAATTAGCACTATTGGATAGGAAACACTCTGAAGTTTCTAGGAGTGTTAAATATTGTCTGTGAGTATAACAAAACTGATATAGCAGGTGAAAACCCGAGGAATTTCTGTCCTGGAAAAAGTGTTTTTGACACATTGCCTCATTTTGAACCACTCCCTATTGAAAATCGCCACATATGGGAGTAAGATTGCAGTACCTATTGCTTCCACTGGATGTGAACAGTCTCTAGACAGTGTTTGGTGATGTTAGGTTGCTCTGGATGGTAATAGAAGAAGAATTTCGAACTAGTCACCAGATGTAAACAGAAGAGGATGCGCGTTCACGGGTTTTTTCCTTTCCTATCGTCCAGTTTATAATCCGGTTGAAATATTATAGTAAATATACATAGTAGTGCTCCTAAGGATACATTATCAATGATGTTTGATTGTTCTTGGACAAGTGTATAGGTATAGGTTGAACGTGTTCTCTTCACGGTTCAATGGGCGAGTGGACGCTGTATTTTATGAACATAACGCGCCAACCAAACTGAGATTTATGGATATAATAAATGACTTTTTCTAACAAAAGAACCATTGGATGTCTTCGTTGGACACTTGGGAAGCCCTCAGCAGAAGTTCTTCAAAAGGTAAGGGATTTGTTTTTCGCTGTGAAATGGGTTTTGTGTGAACCGCGCTGGTTTATGAATTTATGCTAATGGATAAATATTGTAGGTGCTATCCTCAAACAATCAAATGTGCTTTTGCCGTGAAGCCTTTTTGAAATCTGACAATGCTGAGAATCAGAGCTTTTGATGACTATGCAAC
>QNTS01000465.1:693926-736213 GCA_003317085.1 Hucho hucho
TATGTCAAGATTTGAGTTCAATTGTATCACATGTATTTCCAAGTTATACACCAAATAATGAAATTCTGTATTATGTTACTACAAATAATATGGGAAACTAACTGTAATATGAAGCAATGTTGGAGAAGTGTCTAATGCTAAGGCCAGAAAGAAAATCTTCTCTTGCTTGAAGAAAAAAGCTAAACACTCCAAAACATCAATTTAATACATTTTTCATTTTACCTTTATTTAAGCAGGTAGGCTGGTTGAGAACAAGTTCTCATTTACAACTGCGACCTGGCCAAGATAAAGCAAAGCAGTTCGACACATACAGCAACACAGAGTTACACATGGAATAAACAAACATACATTCAATAATACAGTATAAAAAATAAAATACAGTGAGTGCAAATGAGGTAAGATAGGGAGGTAAGGCAATAAATAGGCCATGGTGGTGAAGTAATTACAATATAGCAATTAAACACTGGTATGGTATATGTGCATGAATGTGCAAGTAGAGATACTGGGGTGCAAAGGAGCAAGATAAGTAAATAAATACAGTATGGGGATGAGGTAGTTGGATAGGCTATTTACAGATGGGCTATATACAGGTGCAGTGATCTGTGAGCTGCTCAGAGAGCTGGTGCTTAAAACTCGTGAGGGAGATGTGAGTCTCCAGCTTCAGTGATTTTTGCAGTTCGTTCCAGTCATTGGCAGAGAACTGGAAGGAAAGGCAGCCAAAGTAGGAATTGAATTTGGGGGTCACCAGTGAGATATACCTGCTGGAGCGCGTGCTACGGGTGGGTGCTGCTATGGTGACTTGTGAGCTGAGATAAGGCGGAGCTTTACCTAGCAAAGACCTGTAGATGACCTGAAGCAAGTGGGTTTGGCGACGAGTATGAAGCGAGGGTCAGCCAACGAGAGCATACAGGTCGCAGTGGTGGGTAGTACATGGGGCTTTGGTGACAAAATGGATGGCACTGTGATAGACTGCATCCAATTTGTTGAGTAGAGTGTTGGCGAAGTCGAGGATCGGCGAAGTCGAGGATCGGTAGGATGGTTAGTTTTACGAGGGTATGTTTGGCAGCATGAGTGAAGGATGCTTTGTTACGAAATAGGAAGCTGATTCTAGTCTGGAAAGAGAGTTTACAGTCTAACCAGACACCTAGGTATTTGTAGTTGTCCACATATTCTAAGTCACTACTCTGGACGGGTGGGCAGCGATCGGTTGAAGAGCATGCATTTAGTTGTACTTGCATTTAAGAGGAGTTTAAGGCCACGGAAGGAGAGTTGTATGACATTGAAGCTTGTCTGGAGGTTAGTTAACTACTTACGGAGTGGTGGGGCGCCCCACTCCCGACACTACCCGGTGAAATGCAAGGCGCCAAATTCAAAATCCAAAAGTTGAATTATTAAACATTCCTCAATATTCAAGTGTTGCATAGTCATCAAAAGCTCTGCTTCTTGGCAATATCACAGCGTTGTCAGATTTCAAAAAGGCTTTACGGCGAAAGCACAATATTTGATTGTTTGAGGGTACCAGCTCCATTATTTGAACATTAGCATAAATTCATAAACCATCGCGGTTCACACAAAACACATTTCACAGCGAAAACAAATCCCTTACCTGTTGAAGAACTTCTGCTGAGGGCTTCCCAAGTGTCCAACGAAGACATCCAATAGTTATTTTGTTAGAAAAGTCAGTTATTATATCCATAAATCTCCGTTTGGTTGGCGTGTTATGATCATAAAATACAGCGTCCACTCGCCCATTGAACCGTGAAGAGAACGCGTTCAACCTATACCTATACACTTGTCCAAGAACAATCAAACATCATTGATGATGTATCCTTAGGAACACTATTATGTATATTTACTATAATATTTCAACCGGATTATAAACTGGATGATAGGAAAGGAAAAAACCACAGTGCGCGCGAGCCCGTGAACGCGCTTCCTCTTCTGTTACCATCCGATGACCAGTTCGAAATTCTTCTTCTATTACCATCCAGAGGAACTATAACATCACCAAACACTGTCTAGAGACTGTTGACATCCAATGGAAGCAATAGGTACTGCAATCTTACTCCCAGAAATGGCTGTTTTCAATAGGGAGGGGTTCAAAATGAGGCAATATGTCAAAAATACTTTTTCCAGGACAGAAATTCCTCGGGTTTTTGCCTGCTATATCCATTTTGTTATACTCACAGACATTAAGTTAACACTTTTAGAAACTTCAGAGTGTTTCCTATCCAATAGTACTAATTATGTGCATATCCTATTTTCTGGGCCTGAGTGGGAGGCATTTTACTTTGGGCACGCCAAACTCTCCAAAACCGTCACCTCGGGAGCCGCTCCCTAAGAAGTTAACACAATGTCCAAAGAAGGGCCAGAAGTATACAGAATGATGTTGTCTGCGTAGAGGTGGATCAGAGAATCACCAGCAGCAAGAGCGACATCATTGATGTACACAGAGAAGAGAGTCGGCCCGAGAACTGTGGCACCCCCATAAAAACTGCCAGTGGTCCGGACAACAGGCCCTCCGATTTGACACACTGAACTCTATCAGAGAAGTAGTTGGTAAACCAGGTGAGGCAATCATTTGAGAAACCAAGGCTGTTGAGTCTGTCAATAAGAATGTGGTGATTGACAGAGTCGAAAGCCTTGGCCAGGTTGATGAATACGACTGCACAGTAATGTCTCTTATCGATGGCGGTTATGATATCGTTTAGGACCTTGACCGTGGCTGAGGTGCACCCATGACCAGCTCTGAAACCAGATTGCATAGCGGAGAATGTACGGTGGGATTCGAAATGGTCGGTAATCTGCTTGCTGACTTGGCTTTCGAAGACCTTAGAAAGGCAGGGTAGGATAGATATAGGTCTGTAGCAGTTTGGGTCTAGAGTGTCTCCCCCTTTGAAGAGGGGGATGATTTCTGGGAATCTCAGACGATACGAAAGCGAGGTTGAACAGGCTAGTAATAGGGGTTGCAACAATTTCGGCAGATAATTTTAGAAAGAGAGGGTCCAGATTGTCTAGCCCAGCTGATTTGCAGCTCTTCAGAACATCAGCTATCTGGATTTGGGTGAAGGAGAAATGGGGGAGGCTTAGGCGAGTTGCTGTGGGGGGTGCAGGGCTGTTGACCGGGGTAGGGGTAGCCAGGTGGAAAGCATGGCCAGCCGTAGAAAAATGCTTATTGAAATTCTCAATTATAGTGGATTTATCAGTGGTGAAAATATTTTCTAGCCTCAGTGCAGTGTGCAGCTGGGAGGATGTGCTCTTATTCTCCATGGACTTTACCGTGTCCCAGAACTTTTTTGAGTTTGTGCTACAGGATGTAAATTTCTGCTTGAAAAAGCTAGCCTTAGCTTTCCTAACTACCTGTGTATATTGGTTCCTAACTTCCCTGAAAAGTTGCAGATCACGGGGGCTACTCGATGCTAATGCAGAACGCCACAGGATGTTTTTGTGCAGGTCAAGGGCAGTCAGGTCTCGAGAGAACCAAGGGCTATATCTGTTCCTGGTTCAATTTCTTTGAAAGGGACATGCTTATTTAAGATGGTTAGGAAGGCACTTTTAAAGAATAACCAGGCATCCTCTACTGACGGGATGAGGTCAATAACCTTCCAGGATACCCGGGCCAGGTCGATTAGAAAGGCCTGCTCGCTGAAGTGTTTTAGGGAGCGTTTGACAGTGATGACGTGTACAAGGGGAAAAAAAAAAAGATTTAGCTTGCTTTGTCCTGAACTTATGATCTTTTGACCATTAGTCACTGTCTTGTGTCCCAAATGGCACCATATTACTATAATGCACTACTTTTGACCAGAGCCTCATGGTCCCTTCAAATGTAATGCACTAGATAGGGAATAGGGTGTCATTTGGGACACTGAACTAGATAGGGAATAGGGTGCCATTTGGGACACAACATCTGTCTGTCGGGACCACTACAGCAGTGGTTCTCAAACCTCTCCTCGGGACCCCCCATTTGTTCCATGTTCTATTCCAGAGCTAGCGCACCTGATTCAACTTGTCAAATATTCATCAAGCCCTAGATGAGATGAATCAAGTGAGCTAGTTCGGGGCTAAAACAAAATTGTGAAATGTTTGGGGTACACAAGGAGAGGTTTTAGAAGCACTGCACTAGAGCAACAGCCACTTATACGTCTCAGTAATGTGTCACCTCTCTTATTCGTCCATCACATAAAAAAAATTATTCACAGGAACAGGAAAGTACAAAGAATAAGACAAAATAAGAGAAAGAGAGAAGGAAAAACTCCACAGTGGAGGAGGCTGGGTGAGAAGTATCGCTTCAATTTCTTGGTGGAGACAAAATAAGAGAAAGAGGGAGGGGAAAAACCCCACAGAGGAGGAGGCTGGGTGGAGAAGTATTGCTTCAATTGCCCGCCCACTAGTGCGGGCGGGCAGAAGCGAGAAGATCAGGGTGTGTTTGTCACAAAGTAATGGGATTGATGTGTTCTTATTGGGGTTTACAGCGAGGTAACAAATGGGAAAGATTTGTAAAGTAATCTTGCAGCGTTCGCACACACACAGACAGACACACTCACACACAGACAGACACACAGTCACACACACATTCATTCAAGAGCAATCCATGGGGATTAGGTCAAATCTAGTGGAGAGAGGGATGGAGTGGGAGAGATGGTTAGAGAGGAAGAACACAGGGATAAATGAAGGAGAGGAAGAGAGCTAATAATGATTGCGTAAGGAGGAGAAGAAAAAGCATTGTGTTTAGAGAGAGGATGAGACCGATGGAGAATGCCAGAGAGAGAGACAGAGAGAGATGGTGAGGGAATACAGAGTTGAGGAAGTAGAGAAATAAGTGGTAAAAAGATGAGAAAGAGGTGGGTGTTTTCTGTCCGTTATGCATGTGGCACATGTAAAAGTAGTTTACTATATGAATAGGCGATAACACTTTATCTTACAGTAAGTTACCTAAAAAGGTGCCAAACAGTCATTCTGATTCCCATGTAAAATAGCATTTTGAAAATATCACCCATAAACATTTTTGAGAATAGAAATGCTCAACATTTTGACAAATGTAAATCTCTCATGGCTAACTACCAGGAAGTTTAAAAATACAGGCTGAGTGGGCTGGGAGCTTATATTCATGAGCTCACCTTGATTGGCATCTGATACGCGAACATCAAGAAGCTTAGATGCAATGAGCAGTTTTGCATTGACATAACCTCAAACAAATTTGGTGATACACAAAGCAATTTAAACAACATTGAAATTTCAACACCGATCTCAAATTTTTTTTTTATACATCTACTGTTTGGCATGTCTCTTGTGATACGGTTCACAGCAGCACTGACACGCCATTTTATTCCAAGCTGGCTGAAGACCTAGCTAGCCAACACCAGACACAGATTAAAGGGAAACAAGTAAGTACATTTGCCCTAGATTAATAGTGTAAACGTGTAATATTTGCTGACACACTACAGTCAAATTTTGGCACCAGTAGAGTAGCTATCTAGCTATATAAACCACACCCCTTTGCAAACACGCCTTCTCCGATGTTCGTTACAATGCCGTTGTTATTTAATTTAGGTAAGAGAATATTATGTTACCATTGGTTTATTAAAATGAGAGTTAGAGTGATGTCACCCAATGCCTTTAATAATCCCACCTCCCGAATCTAAGTATTTGACGTGGGGGAGCGGTCCAGTAACTTTATGATCAAACTTTATCAATGTAGAAGCGACAGCCATTTTCATACTTTGATCTGGTTTCATCCACATATCATTTAATTTCATGATTTGGACTGTTCATGGCCTTTTACTTTACCTTAAGTTATTACTGTCGATATAGGAATACGAATAGGTAGAAGAGCTACAATGTTACAAACAATAGTTGGAATTCCATTGTTCTGAAAACAGTCCCCCCCACTGTCTCCCCCACTGAATCATCAATTAAATTATGTCTACATCGTCACCCTTCTCCATGCACCTGTTGATGACACTACCAATTAGCTACCATAATCATAACCACATTGTACATGCGCTGTGGTGTAGCTATAGTTATACGCTGTTACACAGTCTTCAACAGAACTGAACATATGAACTCTTAACTATGAAGTCAGATACCTTCCAGAATATTTCATGATAGGGTGAAAACCTTTTGTAATCACACACACCAGTGACAACCGAAAATAGCCATGTCAAATGAGGTGTCACTATAGCCGCTGCACACAGCAACAGATGAAAGTGATTAATGCACACACAAACCGATGTAAAACACAACAACAACCTCATTAAACCAATTTATCATCGGCAGCAACTCAATAATGGCTGTCTCAATTAGCAAAGACTTAAATAAATTGCTGCGATGCGCGGTGAGCACGAAGGTTGTTTGCTTTTTCTTGATAACGTTTGGTCTCTTCATCAATGTAACCTGAAGAAAACTGGTCTATTCCTTTTAAAGTGCACTACTTTTGACCGATAGGGGGAATAGGGTGCCATTTGGGACGCACTCTTATCTCTCACTGTTTGGCTTTGAGCGGATAGATATTATAGTGTAAAATTTGTTACGGGTGTTTTTATATACTTTGCATAACATACAGTAAACAAGCTTGGGTACGTATGGCACTCAACGTTTTAAAAGGCGTTCTCTCCCAAGGGCAACCTATAGTCAAATGGCTCTGATGTGAAACGCTTCTATACTCCAATGTCCCTTGCACTGCGCGGCACCTTTTTTTCCGATTTGACTATAGCTCGTTACTCTAGCAACCTATATCTCTCTCACTCACATATGAGTTTTACACACTTGTTCCCTACTCTAGCATCCTCTCTCTCTCTCACACACAGATACACGCGCGCACACACACACACTCACAAATGCTGGGTTAAAAACAACCCAATTTGGGTTCTTCGGTACCCCAGTGCTGGGTAAATATTGGACAGATCACACACAGGGTTATTTTGACCCAGTCAGATGGGTTGCATGAATAACCCAACATGTACTGTAAAAACAAATCCTGTTGTTTTTACAGTAGCTTACTTGTAGCTCGTAAGTTACTGTAAAAAAAGGTACAGTATGTTACTGTAAATTTCAAATAAACTTTGGTTTAACAGTACATGACTGTAAAAAAAAGCACAGTATGTTACCATAAATTCCAAAGAAACTTTACAGTAATGATTGTTAAACCAAAGTTTATTTGGAATTTATGGTAACATACTGTGCTTTTTTTACAGTAACTTACAGCTAACAGGCAGCTAAGTAAGTTACCGTAAAAACAATATTTTTTGGACATTGTGAGATTACAGAAACATGGGATAATTTAAAGCTACAACGCAGCTATTTTTTATCTCAATATCAAATGATCTCTGGGTAACAATTAAGTCAATTACTGTGATTTTTTTTAAATTAAAATGGTAAAAAAAATATTTAAAAAATGTTTCTTAGCAAAGAGCAATTTCTCAAGCAAGAATTTTGCTAGGGATGTCTGAGAGGTCTGAGTGGGGAGTGGAAAACTGAAAACTAGCTGTTTTGGCCAAGAGGTTTAAATCTAGAATCGGCTTTCTATTTCGCAACAAAGCCTCCTTCACTCATGCTGCCAAACTTGCACTAGTAAAACTGACTATCCTACCGATCCTCGACTTCGGCGATGTCATCTACAAAACAGCTTCCAATACTCTACTCAGCAAACTGGATGCNGTCTATCACAGTGCCATCCGCTTTGTCACCAAAGCCCCTTATACCACCCACCACTGCGACCTGTATGCTCTAGTCGGCTGGCCCTCGCTACATACTCGTCGCCAGACCCACTGGCTCCAGGTCATCTACAAGTCCCTGCTAGGTAAAGCCCCGCCTTATCTCAGCTCGCTGGTAACCATAGCAGCACCCACCCGTAGCACTCGCTCCAGCAGGTATATCTCACTTGTCACCCCCAAAGCCAATTCCTATTTTGGCCGCCTTTCCTTCCAGTTCTCTGCTGCCAATGACTGGAACGATCTACAAAAATCGTTGAAACTGGAGACACTTATCTCCCTCACTAGTTTTAAGCATCAGCTGTCAGAGAAGCTCACAGATCATTGCACCTGTACATAGCCCAACCAACTACCTCATCCCCTACCGTAGTCATTTATTTATCTTGCTCCTTTGCACCCCAGTATTTTTACTTTGCACATTCATCTACTGCACATTTACCATTCCAGTGTTAAATTGCTATACTGTAGTTACTTCGCCACCATGGCCTATTTATTGCCTTATGTTCCTTATCCTACCTCATTTGCACACATTGTATATAGATTTGTTTTTTTCCCCTACTGTATTATTGACTGAGTGTTTGTTTACTCCAATGTGTAACTATGTGTTGTTGTATGTGTTGAACTGCTGTGCTTTATCTTGGCCAGGTCGCAGTTGTAAATGAGAACTTGTTCTCAACTTGCCTACCTGGTTAAATAAAGGTGAAATAAAAAAATAAAAAATAAAAATAAATAAAACTCTCTTTCTAATTGGCCTATTAACTAATCTACCATCTTGAATGTCACCAGGTAGGCCAAAACTCCATCCCAACAAACAAGCTGACATTTCAGGTGGTCCTTTAAAACAGCTCTTACACTAAAAGGGCATTATCATAATTTTCTCAGTATTATTCCAACCTCATAGTGTGGAAATGCCCTGTATTTATAAAACACAGGCATAAAAAAGTCAATGTTCAACCTGTGATAACTATACAACAGAACAGATTAACGGAATTACGTTTACTCTCATGGGTGGCTAATGTAACAATCTGAAAGCCTCGCACCTACTAAACTACACCTCCAGTCTTCTGATCTAACCCGCTGGGTCATATTTCTATAACCCAGCACCAATAACCCAGCATCAACAATCCAACACTGTTCTTTTTATAGAAAACAACCCAACTAAGTGACCCAATGCCTGCAACCCAGAAGTTTGGTCAACCAAACAACCCAGCATTTTTTTTATGTGGCCCAATGCACTTAACCGCTAGGCTACCTGCCGACACCACACACAGAGGACACATGCACGCCATTATACCATTATCTTTGGGTTCGGAGACTCCATCTAAGTGTTCTAGTAGTGTCTCTGTCGTGAGTGTTTTCCGTCCACTCTTATCACCACGGCAACTAGGACCGAGCATTGTGACACTATTTATCATCTAAGGAACCAGTCCCTAATTAGGAGCCCAGACAGTTACTGGTGGCTAATCGGCCCCGAAACATAGGGGGGAGTGGTGGAGGGGAGGACTTCTTTAGGCATAAAAATATTGAATTTGGCCTTTACTGCTACAGCCCAGAGAAACACATTGAATAACACATTCTTAAATGTGAATAACTGCCTTGATTCGGTCTGATGTAGCAAACTTTGAAATTGTGTTTTTTACATTGGATTAAAGCAGAGACACAGAGCTACAAAATGGTATATCATGTACTGCACTTGTAACCTCACTTTTGAGAAAATTACCCTTGAATATTTTGGTAAACCTACTGGAGAGCTCTACTACTTGCATAGTAGCAAAATCAAAAATAGATAGTGTCGATATAAAGAAAATAATAATGTACAAGAATAATATCAGTAACGATATCAGTGATAGATGAGGTAGTTACTGTATATGCATACAGTGAGGGATAAAGTGGCTGAGCAGCAGGATAAAAAAAAGAAATGTTGCAGCAACGTGTTTTAGGAGAGAGAGTCATTTGAATAGAGGCACTGATGACTGGGAATTCGCCCCCAGTGATGAACTGGTCCACCCTAACCACGCATGAACAAGGGAATCTATATTGTAAGAGCCTGTTTCTGCCCTGCCCTTGACTTTGGTGCAGGGCGTGTGATATCCTTAGCCTCTTTGTCGCAAAACTCCCTGATCTTCTCAAACAGATAAGTTTGTCTAGCTGTGTCCTGTCCAGGTGGTGCTTGTACAGGCAGACCATCTATGGGAGGAAGGATGTCAGCATTGCGCAGAAGCTGAAATCTGGTCCCGACTGAGTCCGAAAGCTCCTTGGCGACAACAACACCAGGCTCCAGAGCATCGAAGCTGTAAAACAGGAAATAACAAAAAAAATGAGAAGACCTTGCACAACAGCAATTCACCTCCCAAGTTTAGATAAGAATAACCTCATACAATGAAATGAAAATTATGTTCACCTGAAGTGCTGGTACTGCTTGATCTGAAGTGCTGGTACTCCTTGATCTGTGGCAGCGGCCTGAAGTACGGTGTTGTTGCAACCCATAGCTTTCCCCCAGCACCGTACCATCCTCCAGTCCAACCAGCTGTGTGATGTTAACCCATGTCTGGCAGATTGGCAGATCTGAAGACCTGATAGCTGTTCCTCTGGCACTGCCAGCACAGGTCTGTCCTGGGCTTAGTGCTTGAGATGTGGGGCAGCAATTTTCTCCACAAATTCCTTAAGGATGACAGCCTGACTACACATACCTCTGGAAAATACAGAAATAATGTGAGATCAATAAAAGCTGTGCCAATCATGTTGGAGGTAAATTAAATAATCATAATGTGTTGTTTATGCTTTACATACCAAGTGTTGTGTTCGATTCCTTGTAAAGACGTCTCACTGCAGCTTTTGTCACATGGGATGACAGCAGCCATCCACCAAAGTGTTTGTGTCCTGGGAGGCTTCCTGGTAATTATATTGCATTATCCTCTGCATAGTTGTTGATGAAGTTCACAACTCACTGCAAGTCCTCATTTCTTCATGTGTAACCTGTGCTTGCTTGGGCCAGCTGTCTTTTTGATGGGAGGCATTAGACCATTCACCTTGTATGACTGGTGGAGGAAAGTCAGGCATGTTCTACTGATGCTGAAAGACAAATTATAGATAAATATTTTGGGATTATTATACAATAAATAGCAAAACAATGAACCATAATCCTATTCCATAGAGTACTAGCAATACAAACCGATTGTCATAGCTAGCTAGTTAATCAAATACGTTCAATGTTAGCTATTTAGCTAGCTAACATTAGGCTATAACTAGCAATGCAAATGGAATTCTGAGATAACATTACTACACAGATCATACACGTAATGTTAGCTAGCGAGCCAGCCATCTAACGTCAGCTAGCTAGCTAACAGTAAGCTATAACTTGCAATGAAAACAACTTTCTGACAAAATTTGAAATTTATAATATCTGAAACTGTAGCTAAACTCTTACCCATATAAATGGATGAACGCTTCACGGCAGGCTGCAACCCTTTCATTAAATAAGACATCCTGTGTCGCTTCCGTTTTGTTTGTACATCTTGCTTGGCCCATTGTGTCAAGTCATTCTGGTTCACACAGATCGTGTGCAATTCCATAAGAATCATCAGATCTTTCTCCCTCTCTATCACGGATGCCATGGTTGCTCTTAGTCTGAATATGTAATCGAGACAGGTGTTTTATACAACAGCCTTCTGTGTTCTCTTTTCGACTCCCTCTGCATTTGCAATCAAATGCCAGAATTCTATTCATCTCCTTATCATACACGGCTTCTACCAGACATTCCACTGATTTCAAAACTCCAACTTCTTCCATGACAACAACACTGTTGATCGCCGTTTCTTCCCCATCATTGTCATCAGAAGGCTGATGTCTTCTTCAATTAAAACGTTTTTACCTAAATCAGGGATTCGTCATCTTCTGATTCATTTTGAGAGTCATGGCACAATCGGCATCCAGAAAGTAGTCCTCTCTAACTTTTTCCCACTGACCTTTGTCTATAGCACCTGATAAATTCAGGACAGCAATGTTATTGTGAGCAGTAGCAACACATTTGCAGTTCTCCATGGCTAACATTATACATAAAAAAAAAACTGCAGTAGGAAGGATTACACATAATAAGCAGCTCATAAACTGTACAGCACAAGCAGAGAAGAAGTTTAAGAAAATTGGAATCATTGTGAATGCCGCTGAAATTTTTTTGGGTCTTCGTGATTTTACAACCGAGGCGTTGCAGGAAATCCTGTAGGTGAATGCAGCGCCATCACAGGACCCTGAGCCTGTGTAGGGATGTATTTTGGAGTGGACTGTGACTAAAGAAGTATGATGGTTTTATTATGTATTTTTTAGTTGACATGTTTTATTTTGTGTGATGTCGTTTTACCCCTTTCCCGGATTTTTTTTTATTCAGTACCCCCTCCAGCTGGTGGCAGTAATGTACCATTAACATTGGATGTCAACCGCCGTTAAACCTCATCGAAGAAGAAGACCTTTTTTCAAGATGGCTGCTACCTACATTCCGGTCAGCGTTGTGAAACATAAACGAAATAAAAAACATTGATACACACTGAAAGTCGTGACTCCACAGATTATGAGGATGTCTTATTTGTCTGCCTGTGACCTACCGTTATTGATCACCAGCCCAGAGAGTCAAAATGTTTATTTTACACAACGTTTTCACCAAACAGCAAACATTTTACAAGGTAAGCTTCGATTTGGTCTGTGTTTGAGCTATAGCTACATGGGGGGTATGAAATTAATTCTTAGGTTGGTAGGAACAAATCTAGCCTATTGTCATCTGAGGATGTATGACTTAATGGCAACATAGAATGTCCACACAGTGACTATCTTTGCGCAAGAAAAATATGATGCCTGCTTACGTGCCGTAGGCATCCCTTACACAGGGGATTGGCTACTTTGCACCTTTACAGTCTTGTAGCCAAGCATATACGCTTTCCAGGGATATGCAGTTGACCTCGGTGGGACAAGGAAATTACCTTTTAATGCGTAATGCGAACTATTGCTACCTGGCTCAGAGACGAGACCCACCGAGCATGCTACATTACATTGTAAACAGATTTCATCGCTTTAATTTCATCGCTTTAGCATAAAAGATGACTTCTCAAGTGGGGAAAAAGGTAAAAGATAAGAATATCAAAACAAGAAGCTTAGCTATGATTAAGAACACCGACATAGAAGCTTTTAATAAAATACTGGAGTAGCTTGTGGCACCTTTCGTCCAAACAGAATCGTTTTCCCCAAGACCAAGGTAAACGACATGACAAAGACAGCAGAGAGGGGGACCATAGTTAGATCAGAACTAACAAGCTGCTTTTTGTGAAATGGAAGGACATTAGGGAAATAACCAGGCTCACCACAAAGCATAAGGCATTCAATAACGACCATGTCTCAAGGAGGTTGAAGGTTTCTGTGAAGTACTGCAATGCCAGCTTGGGGGGTGTCATGACTCTCCTGTGAAGATCTGAAGGATCATGTTACAGTGGGTTTTCTCTACAGTGCCCTCTCTCTCCCGCAAAGGGGGAGAGGGGTGAAGTTGGCCATTTTATGATGGTCGTAAATACAGTTGAAGTCGGAAGTTTACATACACCTTAGTCAAATACATTTAAACTCAGTTTTTCACAATTCCTGACATTTAATCCTAGTATAAATTCCCTGTCTTTGGTCAGTTAGGATCACCACTTTATTTTAAGAATGTGAAATATCAGAATAATAAAAGAGAGAATGATTTATTTCAGGTTTTATTTCTTTCCTCACATTCCCAGTAGGTCAGACGTTTACATACACTCAATTATATTTGGTCGCATAGCCTTTAACTTCTTAGGGAGCGGCAGCAGAGGTGACGGTTTTGGAGAGTCTGGCGTGCCCAAAGTAAAATGCCTGCCACTCAGGCCCAGAAAATAGGATATTCACATAATTAGTACTATTGGATAGGAAACACTCTGAAGTTTATAAAAGTGTTAAAATAATGGGTATAACAGAACTGATATAGCAGGCGAAAACCCGAGGAAAATCAATCCAGATTTGCAGTTTTTTTTTAACATTACCATTTTGTCAAGGCTGCCTATTGATTTCTATGTTATCTATGTTATCCGAGACTGCAGTACCTATGGCTTCCACTAGATGTCAACAGTCTTTATACAGTGTCTGGAGGCTCTAGCACTAAGCAGAACAGATAGGAAGAGGAAGTAGTGAAAGGACAACATTTGTCAACGTTTCACGGGCGCAAGATTGTGAGCGCGGACCACTTTATTTTCATTTCCTATCGTTCACGTTATCGTCCGGTTTAAATATTACAGTAAATATACATAAAAGGATACCTAAGGATACATTAAAAACGATGTTTGATTTGTTTGGAGAAAGTGTATAGGTATAATTTGAACGTGTTCTCTTCACGGTTCAATGGGCGACTCGACGGTGGATTTTTCTGATGATAACGCGCCAACCAAACAGAGATTTATGGATATAATAAATTACTTTTTCTAACAAAAGAACCATTAGATGTTTTTGTTGGACACTTGGGAAGCCCTCAGCAGAAGTTCTTCGAAAGGTAAGAGATTTATTTTAGCTCTTATATGGGTTTTGTGTGACCCACGCTGGATATGAATTTATGCTAAGGTGGAAAATAGGAGAGGTGCTATCCTCAAACAATCAAATGTTGTGCTTTCGCCGTAAAGCCGTTTTGAAATCTGACAACGCTGTGATATTGCCAATAACCTTAAAGTCAGCAAGAAAAGGGCCATTCTTGAACTTGGGGTGAGACATTCTTACTAATTTGTAAATAAAGTTTGTTATTTAGAATTATTTATTTCTGTTTTTAGAGGGAGAGAAACCAAAAGCCCACCATCGCCTCATGGTCGCGGCCGGCACGGGTATCGAACCAGCATCTGTAGCAACGCAGTGCTGCACCACTCAGGAGGCCCCATTCACCAAGTTGCCTTGCACAAAGTATCAAAATACAGAGAGGTGTTGGCAAGGGGCTATTGTCCTGCTAATTGCCCATAATGGGCTATTACAATACATGGTGTCCAGGTCAGGATAACCAAAACATTTCTTTATTAAAGAAAGAATGTTGGTACTTATTTATTTTGATCCAAACCCATGAATGAGTGAGTCACTCAGCTTTATGTAGGTGCCATGGCTATATGACTTCATCATTAACTTGATTATTTAGCAGACATCACATGCTTATATTCATTCAACACATATATCTTAAGAATATCATGAAATATAATTGAACATTTTCGTTTCTCTTAGAATAAACACCTTAGTGTAACAACAATTTTAGTAAGTAATAACGACGAGTAGAAACAAAAAAATAAGTGTATTTTTCAGGGTGTGCGTATGCAGGACAGAGGAATAGCAATTCTTACACTATTGTTCTAAATTCAATCACCTTCAGCCTTATCATTCAGTTAATTATAATTCAATTTTGAAGTTGTGCACAATTATCAGTTTCTATTTGGTTAATGTCGCACATTCATTGTCAGTTAAAGTCACATTAGTGCCTTGGGACCTAAACGCCTTATCAGTGCTCTAACTCCCCCTTGCGCTGGTCTGGAGCAATGAAGTAGTGACGCAGGGCACCGTACTAAACCACAAATGACCTCTAAATCCCGCAGCTTAACCTCAACTTATAGTTGAGCAACCACAGGTAGTACATAGGAGTATACAACAAGGTACAAATGAAGAAGATCCACCTAACTTGAACAGTTTTGCTTATTATATTCAAGTGCTCTTATTGGTTGTGTTGTGCCGACCTGCATTGGAGCTTGGAAGATGAACAATGGGGCATTTGTATACCTTGTTTCAATTGCACGTCTGACAGCAAAGAAATCCCAAAGCCTCCAAAAAATAATAAAAGCATAAAAAACTAATTATAATCTGGTTGGTTCCTCCTGTCCTGCATCTCTATCCAGTGCTATGATTCTCTCTTCAAAATCACATCAAAATTCCAATTTGTGATGTTGTTATTTTGCGATCGCCTTGGCTGTGGACTAGGGGAAGGGTTTTGTTTGGGTTTTGTCTGCTTTTCAGTGAGAGTATCCTCATAGGTACAGAAGTATTGCTTTATTGCCAGTCCTATGTCTGTAACACTTTATTTGGATAGTCTGTACATAATCTGTAGAGTATCTACAGATGGACTATCAGTAACATGTCAACTGCATGTCTGTTGACTTTCAACAAGAAAGTGTATGTAGTCCATCTGTAGATGCTCAACAAACTATCAGCAGCATTTCAACAGCATGTATCCTAGGCCGTCATTGTAAATAATAATTTGTTTTTAACTGACTTGCCTAGTTAAATAAAGGTTAAATAAAAAATAAAAAATAAAAAAAATGGGCTTTTCAGTAGCATCTCAACAGAAAATAGGATATGCACATAATTAGTACTATTGGATAGGAAACACTCTGAAGTTTCTAAAAGTGTTAACATAATGTCTGTGAGTGTCACAGAACAGAAATAGCAGGCGAAAACCCGAGAAAGATCTATCCGGAATTACTGTTTTTTTGTCACATTGGCTCTGTTTGACAGTCTCCCTATTGAGTTCTATGGCAAGCAGCTCCGAGATTTCAGTACCTATGGCTTCCACTAGATGTCAACAGTCTACATATAAAGCCTCAGAGAGATTGGAGGAAGCAGGAAGAATAGGTAAAGGAAATGGCCAAGGTAGCTCAGATGTCAAAAGGTTCTCGTGCGCTAGTCTGGCTGCGCGCCCCACTTTATTTTACTTTACTAAGTTTATACGTATATTTGAACGCGTTCTCTTCACGTTTCAATGGGCGATTCGACGTTGGATTTTCTGAACATAACGCACCAAACAAACGGAGATTTATGGATATAATAAATGACTTTTTCTAACAAAAGAACCATGGATTGTCTTCGTTGGACACTTGGGAAGCCCTCAGCAGAAGTTCTTCAAAAGGTAAGAGATTTATTTTCGCTGTGAAATGTGTTTTGTGTGAACCGCGATGGTTTATGAATTTATGCTAATGGTAAAATATTTGAGGTGCTACCCTCAAACAATCAAATGTTGTGCTTTCGCCGTGAAGCCTAGCGCCCCACCACTCCCTAAGTAGTTAAACAGGTCAACATTCAAAAGGCCGCAGGGCCGGACGGATTACCAGGACGTGTACTCCGAGCATGCGCTGACCAACTGGCAAGTGTCTTCACTGACATTTTCAACCAAACCCTGTCTGAGTCTGTAATGCCAACATGTTTAAACCAGACCACCATAGTCCCTGTGCCCAAGAACACTAAGGTAACCTGCCTAAATGACTACCTATCCGTAGCACTCACGTCTGTAACCATGAAGTGCTTTGAAACGCTGGTCATAGCCCACATCAACACCGTTATCCCAAAAACTGTAGACCCACTCCAATTTGCATACCACACCAACAGATCCACAGATGATGCAATCTCTATTGCACTCCACACTGCTCTTTCCCACCTGGACAAAAGGAACAACTATGTGAGAATGCTATTCATTGACTACAGCTCAGCGTTCAACACCATAGTGCCCTCAAAGCTCATAACTAAGCTAAGGACCCTGGGACTAAACATCTCCCTCTGCAACTGGATCCTAGACTTCCTGAGGGGCCACCCCAGGTGGTAAAGGTAGGTAAACAACACATCGAACACGCTGATCCTCAACACGGGGGCCCCTCAGGGGTGCGTGCTCTGTCCCCTCCTGTACGCCCTGTTCACTCATGACTGTATGGCCAGGCATGACTCCAACACCATCATTAACTACTTAGGGAGCAGTGGGGCGAGCGCCCCACTCCCGACACTACCCGGTGAAATGTGAGGCGCCAAATTCAAAATCCAAAAGTTGAATTATTAAACATTCATCAATATACAAGTGTTGCATAGTCATCAAAAGCTCTGATTCTTGGCAATATCACAGCATTGTCAGATTTCAAAAAGGCTTTACGGCGAAAGCACAGCATTTGATTGTTTGAGGATAGCCCCTCTCATATTTTATGCATTAGCATAAATCCATAACCAACGTGGGTCTCAAAAAACGCATAAAATCGCTAATATAAAATCCCTTACCTACCGAAGAACTTCTGCTGAGGGCTTCCCAAGTGTCCAACGAAGACATCCAATGGTTCTTTTGTTAGAAAAAGTAATTTATTATATCCATAAATCTCCGTTTGGTTGGCGCGTTATGATCATAAAATCCACCATTGAGTCGCCCATTGAACCGTGAAGAGAACACATTCAAATTATACCTATACACTTTCTATAAACAAATCAAACAACATTTTTTATGTATCCTTAGGTATCCTTTCGGGTATATTTGCTGTAATATTTCAACCGGACGATAACGTGAATGATAAGAAAAATAAAGTGGTGCGCGTTCACAATCTCGCGCGCGTCAAACCTTGTTTACAAAAGTGGTCCTGTGACTTCTTCCTGTCCCTATCCGTTCTGGTCACTCCTAGAATTCCCAGTCTTTGACTGTTGACATCTAGTGGAAGCCATAGGTACTGCAGTCTCAGTCCTACATAAAGTTGTATGCAATAGGCACATTGGAGAAGATGCTCATTTACAAAACAAACTGCAAATCCGGATGGATTTTCCTCAGGTTTTCACTTCTGTTATACTCACATACATTATTTTAACACTCTTAGAAACTTCAGAGTGTTTCCTATCCAATAGTACTAATTATGTGCATATCCTATTTTCTGGGCCTGAGTGGCATGCATTTTACTTTGGGCACGCCAGACTCTCCAAAACCGTCACCTATGCAGCCGCTCCCTAAGAAGTTAAGGGCTTGTAAGTAAGCATTTCACTGTAAGGTCTACACCTGTTGTATTCGGCGCATGTGACAAATTTGATTTGTTCTTAGTTGGAAGGTAAGTAGCTCCGCCTTTCTCTTCATCTCTGTGACTTTTACTTCAATATCACCCACCATCTTTTCTTGCCTAATGTTGCCAGATCTGTGAGTTGTTTACACAAAGGCAACACCTGTTGGTCTGCTATCAAGAGCTTAGCAATGTGATCTGTGGTGCCACGTCGTTCCTGGACACACCAGTGTTTTGGAAAGTCGAGATCATATTGCAGCCCTCCTTCGTCAGGTTCAGCAGCCACTGGTATCTGGTCACAATATCTTTGATGTTGCCTGCTGAAGAAATAGAAAAGCAGAATAGAAAAGAAATGTCACCACTCTGCTACAACGTTTCATTATGTGCTACTGCTCCTCGCATTCAAAAGCAATACGGAGGATTCAACGTGTTTGGTAGCTTATCCTGGACTCATTGCTGAATGTGGGTGTATTTTCAGTGGGAGATTGTGCAAGAGACCTGAAGATTTTTGTCTTGTTTCCAGGTCTATGCACAAACAGTTAAAACTTCGAATTTTTTTAATTAATCTCTCCAGAAATAAGTCTCTCACTGTTGCCGCCTGTTATAGACCGCCCTCAGCCCCCAGCTGTTCCCTGGACACCATATGTGAATTGATTGCCCCTCATCTACCTTCAGAGTTCGTTCTGTTAGGTGACCTAAACTGGGATATGCTTAACACCCCGGCAGTCCTACAATCTAAGCTAGATGCCCTCAATCTCACACAAATCATCAAGGAACCCACCAGGTACAATCCTAAATCTGTAAACATGGGCACCCTCATAGATATTATCCTGACCAACTTGCCCTCCAAATACACCTCTGCTGTTTTCAATCAGGATCTCAGCGACCACTGCCTCATTGCCTGCATCCGCTATGGGTCCGCGGTCAAACGACCACCCCTTATCACTGTCAAACGCTCCCTAAAACACTTCTGCGTGCAGGCCTTTCTAATCGACCTGGCCCGGGTATCCTGGAAGGATATTGACCACGTCCCGTCAGTCGAGGATGCCTGGTCGTTCTTTAAAAGCAATTTCCTCACCATCTTAAATAAGCATGACCCTTTCAAAAAAAGTTGAACTAAGAACAGATACAGCCCTTGGTTCACTCCAGACCTGACTACCCTTGACCAGCACAAAAACATCCTGTGGCGGACTGCTATAGCATCGAATAGTCCACGCGATATGCAACTGTTCAGGGAAGTCAGGAACCGATACACGCAGTCAGTCAGGAAAGCAAAGGCTAGCTTTTTCAAACAGAAATTTGCATCCTGTAGTTCTAAATCCAAAAAGTTTTGGGACACTGTCAAGTCCATGGAGAACAGTAGCACCTCCTCCCAGCTGCCCACTGCGCTGAGGCTAGGTAACACGGTCACCACCGATAAAGCCATGATAATTGAAAATTTCAACAAGCTTTTCGCTACGGCTGGCCATGCTTTCCTCCTGGCTACCCCGGCCAAAAGCTGACCACTTCGAATCCCACCGTACTTTCTCCTCTGTGCAATCCGGTTTCCGAGCTGGTCACGGGTGCACCTCAGCCACTCTCAAGGTACTAAACGATATCATAACCGCCATCAATAAAAGACAGTACTGTGCAGCCGTCTTCATCGACCTGGCCAAGGCTTTCGACTCTGTCAATCACCGTATTCTCATCGGCAGACTCAAAAGCCTTTGTTTCTCAGATGACTGCCTCGCCTGGTTCACCAAATACTTTGCAGGCAGAGTTCAGTGTGTTAAGTCGGAGGGCCTGTTGTCCGGACCGCTGGCAGTCTCTATGGGGGTTCCACAAGGTTAAATTCTCGAGCCGACTCTTTTCTCTGTATATATCAATGATGTCGCTCTTGCTGCGGTTGATTCCCTGATCCACCTCTATGCAGACGACACCATTCTGTATACTTCTGGCCCTTCTTTGGACACTTTCTTAACTAACCTCCAAACGAGCTTCAATGCCATACAACACTCCTTCCGTGGCCTCCAACTGCTCTTAAACGCTAGTAAAACTAACTGCATGCTTTTCAACCGTTCGCTGCCTGCACCCGCCCTCCCGACTAGCATCACTACCCGGACGGCTCTGACCTAGAATATGTGGACAACTACAAATATCTAGGTGTCTGGCTAGACTGTAAACTCTCCTTCCAGACTCATATTAAACATCTCCAATCCAAAATTAAATCTGGAATCGGCTTTCTATTTCGCAACAAAGCCTCCTTCACTCACGCTGCCAAATTTAGCCCTAGTCAAACTGACTATCCTACCGATCCTCGACTTCGGCGATGTCATCTACAAAACAGCTTCCAATACTCTACACATTAAACTGGATGCAGTCTACCACAGTGCCATCCGTTTTGTTACCAAAGCCCCTTATACCACCCACCACTGCGACCTGTATGCTCTAGTTGGCTGGCCATCGCTTAATATTCGTCGCCAGACCCACTGGCTCCAGGTCATCTATAAGTCTATGCTAGGTAAAGCTCTGCCTTATCTCAGCTCACTGGTCACGATAACAACAACCACCCGCAGCACGCGCATCTCACTGGTCATCCCCAAAGCCAATACCTCCTTTGGCCGCCTTTCCTTCCAGTTCTCTGCTGCCAGTGACTGGAACGAATTGCAAAAAATCGCTGAAGCTGGAGACTTATATTTCCCTCACTAACTTTAAACATCAGCTATGTGAGCATCTAACTGATCGCTGCAGCTGTACATAGTCCATCTGTAAATAACCCACCCAATCTACCTACCTCATCCCCATACTGTTTTTATTTATTTTCTGCTCTTTTGCACACCAGTATCTCTACTTGCACATCATCATCTGCCCTTTTTCACTCCAGTGTTAATCTGCTAAATTATAATTACTTCTCTACTATGGCCTATTTATTGCCTACCTCCTCACGCCTTTTGCACACACTGTATATAGACTTTCTTTTTTTCTATTGTGTTATTGAATGTACGCTTGTTTATTCCATGTGTAACTCTGTGTTGTTGTTTGTGTCACACTGCTTTGCTTTATCTTGGCCAGGTCGCAGTTGTAATTGATAACCTGTTCTCAACTAGCTTACCTGGTTAAATAAAGGTGAAATAATATATATTTTTTAAATTATATGTACTGACTGAAGAAATTCCCCAATGCATATTTGTGGAGAATCCATAAAACATAATATAATATTTAAGTATTGTCCAAGAAGCAGGTGTTTGGAAGATTTATTGGCATGGGTGTCGTTAGACCCGAGACGAAGTGCCAATATATTCTCCAAACACTGGCTTCGAGGGCATTATCACTTTTATACAACGAGTTACTAACATTTTGAAATTATGATTGACATATTTTCATTAAAAGCGTTATTTTGATTAATTTATTCATACTATTTCATCCTTACACAAAATTTAGTCCCGACACAAATATAGGGTCACTACCCATGCCGGCTGGTCATTCGTTCTAAATCAAAAATAAAATAAAATGTATTTGTCACATACACATGGTTAGCAGATGTTAATGTGAGTGTAGCGAAATGCTTGTGCTTTTAGCTCTTGACAGTGCAGTAATATCTAACAAGTAATCTAACAATTCGCCAACAACTACCTAATACACACAAATCTAAAGGGGTGAATGAGAATATGTGCATGTAAGTATATGGATGAGCGATGGCCGAGCAGAATAGGCAAGGTGCAATTGATGGTATAAAATACAATATATACATGTGTTGTGAGTAATGTAAGATATGTAAACATTATTAAAGTGGCATTATTTAGAGTGGCATTGTTTAAAGTGACTAGTGATCCATTTACTAGTGTCCAGTGATTGGGTCTCAATGTAGGCAGCAGCCTCTCTGAGTTAGTGATTGCTGTTTAGCAGTCTGATGGCCTTGAGATAGAAGCTGTTCTGCAGTCTCTCTGCCCCAGCTTTGATGCTCCTGTACTGACCTCACTTTCTGTATGGTAGCAGTGTGAACAGGCAGTGGCTTGGGTGGTTGTTGTCCTTGATTATCTTTTTGTCCTTCCTGTGACATCGGGTGCTGTAGGTGTCCTGGAGGGCAGGTAGCTTGCCCCAGGTGATGCGTTGTGCAGACCACACCACCCTCTGGAGAGCCTTGCGGTTGAGGGCGGTGCAGTTGCCGTACCAGGCGGTGATACAGCCCGACAGGATGCTCTCGATTGTGCATCTGTAAAAATTTGTCAGGGTTTTGGGTGACAAGACAAATTTCTTCAGCCTCCAGAGGTTGAAGAGGTGCTATTGCACCATCTTCACCACACTGTCTGTGTGGGTGGACCATTTCAGTTTATCTGTGATGTGTACGCCGAGGAACTTAAAACTTTCCACCCTCTCCATTGCTGTCCCTTCGATGTGGATAGGGGGTGCTCCCTCTGCTGTTTCCTGAATTCCACGATCATCTTCTTTGTTTTGTTGACGTTGAGTGAGAGGTTGTTTTCCTGACACCACACTCCGAGTGCCTCACCTCCTCCCTGTAGGCTGTCTCGTCGTTGTGATCAAGCCCACTACTGTTGTGTCATCTGCAAACTTGATGATTGAGTTGGAGGCGTGCATGGCCACGCAGTTGTGGGTGAACAGGGAGTACAGGAGGGGGTTGAGCACACACCCATGTGGGACCAAAGTGTTGAGGGTCAGTGAAGTGGAGATGTTATTTCCTATCTTCACCACCTGGGGGCGGCCCGTCAGAAAGTCCAGGACCCAATTGCACAGGGCGGGGTTGAGACCCAGGGCCTCCAGCTTGATGATGAGCTTGGAGGGTACTATGGTGTTGAATGTATGCAAACTGAAGTGGGTCTAGGGTGGCTGGTAAGGTGGAGGTGATATGATCCATGATTCGTCTCTCAAAGCACTTCATGATGCTACAGGGCGGTAGTCATTTAGTTCAGTAATCTTTGCCTTCTTGGGTACAGGAACAATGGTAGCCATCTTTAAGAATGTGGGGACAACAGACTGGGATAGGGAGCGATTGAATATGCCCGTAAACACACCAGCCAGCTGGTCTGAGCATGCTCTGAGGACGCGGCTAGGGATGCCGTCTGGGCCGTGATTTCCTGTAGTCCCTGCCACATACGTCTTGTGTCTGAGCCGTTGAATTGCAACTCCACCTTGTCCCTGTACTGGCATTTTGCTTGTGTGATTGTGTTGCGGAGGGAATAACTACACTGTTTATATTCAGTCATATTCCCAGACCTCTTCCTATGGTTAAATGTGGTGGATCGTGCTTTTCAGTTTTAGTCACAGTGTGTACAACATCTCCAAGCACTTCTTTAAAAACGCACTCACTGAGTCAGCATATATATAGGTCGATGTTGAACAGCTGGTCAGCCTCATTGACATTTGCATTTGTTTAAGCTGTTTTGTAGGTACATTTAATGAATGCATCCATAACAATGAGGTAACGAGGCGCGATTTCGCTTGGCATAGAAAATGTGCTCACTCGACAGGACACTGTTGTTCAGAGGATTTAGCCAACAGCACAGCTAACACAATGACTTCAAACTGAAGCTGGAAAGACTGCAAACTATCTGCACTACATTTCGTTGTACCTTTTTTTCAATTTACATTTCTTTGTATATGTCCATAAAAATTATACCAGCTGATTCATGATTTCAACTGGCTGATCAAGTTCGGCTGGGCTGATGAGACAGTGGATTGCACAGTCAGATGGAAGAGAGTAAATAGGCATTTTAACGTCAAAGATTTAGCAGTTGGTAACTTGTGGAATAGACACCAGCTGGAATGTGATTTTAACCAATCAGCATTCAGGATTAGACCCACCCGTTGTATAAATGCAATTAAACAGCCTTCCTAATTAGGAAAAATGTGACCTACTTTCTTTTTCGGCAGTCATCTCACCCAGTTACTGCTCCAGAAATGCTTTATCAGCTTGCAGGTTTTCCGCTCCACCATGGAGGATCTCTGCTTTATTCTTCCATTGAACAATTCCTGGTTCATCAGCTTCATTTTTTTCACTTGAGCTGAAACAACATGAAAGAACATAGTTAGGGGAAAATATATAAAAGGGAAGAGTTGATAATGGCAGACATTATGGGTTAAAGTGGCATACCTGTTCCTTATGGGGAGAGACATTTAATAATAGAGCTGGGAAAATAAACCGGAAATTACAGACACTGACATTGCCTACCACTTACCGAAGCATTTTGCTTTCATTAGTCATTTTTGGTGATTTTGCAACACAATGTTCCTGTAGATTGTTATAAAACCATTATTTGGTCAACAGTAATATAGGCATTATGTTGATGCCTGCTATGAAAGTATCTGCCTGTCCCACTGTCGGAGGCTGACTCACACTCCCTTTCACCACTGTGCGCATGGAGGAGGGAGAGATGCATTCTGAAACCACAAGCATATAACCATTGCTCAAAATGCTATTGCGGGAATACAGTTTTCAAAGCAACTACTGTTATAGTTACAGAGAGGAGAGTCACAGCTTTCTGTGAGTATATAACGTATTTCTCACCTTCTTAGTATTGAGTTCATTGCACCACTTTACAACTGGAGTAGGCTGTGTAGTATGGTTTTGATGGCATTTGCAGTGAATAGGCCTATCAAGTAGCCAAGGCCTAGCACTGGAATGTTTTTGAAGGACATTAGTCTACATTTACTGATAGATTAATCAATTAGCCTACATGGCTACATAGCAACAATATCATATTTAGAGTTAGAAAATCTAGCTAAGTGTTTTGAGTTCCCATAGGCCAAAATGCACAAAGATGTAGGCAAATTCTCTGAAGAGCCAAAAGGAAATCTGATTATTCTGGATCATATTTTGACAGGTTGCACAGCAAACATCAATCATGTATTTCCTGGATAAGTTAGATGAAATAAATGTTTTTGAATCACAGGCAATACACAAAAAATGAGTGTTCCTCCAGGGTTCTTTGGGAAAGTGATGGTTCTACGTGGGACCATATTGACACAAAGAACCCTAAGAGCCCTTCAATGGTTATTTTAGTGATAATTAAAGTGTAGGGGTGGAATATTTAGATGTTGGGGCGCACAGCTCTTTTTGTGCAACTGTGAGTGAGAGTGTCATTCCAGTTTATCTGAGTTTTATATTATTATTGCCAAAGACAGCGTCTTGTGAAAGACTCATGTATGGCCTTTTATCACTTGAGAATGGGTGATAAAATCAATAGTTCTCAATTCTACTCAAGGAGCCCCAGCAGTTCCTAGTGCACGTGATTCACTTTGTTAATAAACATAATAAAACCTATGGAGTTTCTAAGGACCTAAGGTCCCCAGCAGTCATTCTGATTCCATGTAAAATAGAAAATAGAAATAGAAATCCTCTACATCTTTGAAAAAGTATTTTTTCTCTCTTGGCTAACTACCCACAAAGATAGGCTTTGTGGGTGGGGAGATTATATTCATGAGTTCACCTTGACTGACAGCTATTCAACAAAAAAATTCAAATGTGCCAACTTGGTATTGGCATGTGCGCTCTAGCCAACAACTCACATAAATTCTGCAGTGCGGGTATGGACTACATGATGAGAATATTATGGACAAAAGAAACCTGGTTACTGATGTATATATTTTTTTAGACATCTCCCGTTTGGCAAGACTTTTGTAAAATAGTTCACAGCAGCACTAATGGATGTGTTGACATAGCAACTGCGTCAGAGTTTTGAATGACCCCTCCCCCCTTTTGTGCCGCTGTTTAAGCTGTTTAAAGGCACAGTCAACTTAGTGGATGTAAACTTCTGATCCACTGGAATTGTGATACAGTGAATTATAAGTGAAATAATCTGTCTGTAAACAATTGTTGTAAAAATTACTTGTGTCATGCACAAAGTAGATGCCCTAACCGACTTGCCAAAACTATAGTTTGTTAACCAGAAATTTGTGGAGTGGTTGAAAAACGAGTTTTAATGACTCCAACCTAAGTGTACAGTCGTGGCTAAAAGTTTGGAGAATGACACAAATATACATTTTCACAAAGTATTCACAAGCAAGGATATTGCTGCCAGTAAGATTGTACCTAAATCAACCATTTATCGGATCATCAAGAACTTCAAGGAAAGCGGTTTAATTGTTGTGAAGAAGGCTTCAGGGCGCACAAGAAAGTCCAGCAAGCGCCAGGACCGTCTCCTAAAGTTGATTCAGCTGCGGGATCGGGGCACCACCAGTACAGAGCTTGCTCAGGAATGGCAGAAGTCAGGTGTGAGTGCATCTGCACGCACAGTGAGACAAGACTTTTGGAGGATGGCCTGGTGTCAAGAAGGGCAGCAAAGAAGCCACTTCTCTCCAGGAAAAACATCAGGGATAGACTGATATTCTGCAAAAGGTACAGGGATTGGACTGCTGAGGACTGGGGTAAAGTCTTTTTTTTTTATGAATCCCCTTTCCGATTGTTTGGGGCATCCGGAAAAAAGCTTTTCCGGAGAAGACAAGGTGAGCGCTACCATCAGTCCTGTGTCATGCCAACAGTAAAGCATCCTGAGACCATTCATGTGTGGGTTTGCTTCTCAGCCAAGGGAGTGGGCTCACTCACAATTTTGCCTAAGAACACAGCCATGAATAAAGAACGGTACCAACACATCCTCCGAGAGCATCTTCTCCCAACCATCCAGGAACAGTTTGGTGACGAACAATGCCTTTTCCAGCATGATGGAGCACCTTGCCATAAGGCAAATGTGATAACTAAGTGGCTCGGGGAACAAAACATCGATATTTTGGGTCCATGGCCAGGAAACTGCCCAGACCTTAATCCCATTGAGAACTTGTGGTCAATCCTCAAGAGGCGGGTGGACAAACAAAAATCCACAAATTCTGACAATCTCCAAGCATTGATTATGCAAGAATGGGCTGCCATCAGTCAGGAAGTGGCCGAAAAGGTAATTGACAGCATGCCAGGGCGGATTGCAGAGGTCTTGAAAAAGAAGGGTCAACACTGCAAATATTGACTGTTTGCATCAACTTCATATAATTGTCAATAAAAAGCCTTTGACACGTATGAAATGCTTGTAATTATACTTCAGCATTCCATAGTAACATTGACAAAAATATCTAAAGACACTGAAGCAGGAAACTTTGTGGAAATTAATATTTGTGTCATTCTCAAAACATTTGGCCACGACTGTATGTAAACTTCCGACTTCAACTGTAGTAACTAAATAACACCAGACACGGATAAAAGGGGAGAGTTATAAGTATCTTTGCCATAAATTAATAGTGAAAATATTAAGTTATATTTACTGACACCCTACAGTAAAATGTTCGCACCGGTTTGTTTAGCAATCTAGAGACAAAAATCCATGCCCTTCCGCAAACATGCCTTCTCCGATGTTTTTTACAAGACAGTACTTGTTTAAATTAGGTAAGAGAATATCATGTTGACATTGGTATAATAAAATGAGAGATAGGGTGATGTCACCCTATCGCCTTAATAATCCCATCTCCTGAATCAAAGTGTTTGACATGGGGGAGGGGACCTGTAACTTTATGATCAAACTTTATCAAAATGAAATAATTGTTGTATTTGTTGTTATCAAGGAAAATAGTAACATTGATCGCTATAAGACTTTTTGTCCGTATCGCCATGGATTTTTGGCCATTTCGCCCAGTTCTATTCAATAACCAAAAATAGTTCATGTTTTGTATGTTTGCATGGTTTTTTATTTACTTTTGTTTAATCTTATGCTACATGAAGACAAATAAAAACTTTCTAAACGTATCCACTCACTTAGACGTATTGCAACCATTACTGAAATAGTTATAGTTAGTGTTTGAACTCGAAATCGAATAACATTTTTATTTGTCACATGCGCCGAATACAACAGGTGTAGACCTTACAGTGAAATGCTTACTTACAAGCCCTTAACAATGTGATGTTAGGTTTGATACTGGAACTCCGACGCATGCGTCAAAATCGCTAAGCAGTTTATTTCGAAGCGGTGTGCCGATGCTTGTATCACTTTATCAAAAGCACGTGATCAATAACGTCCAATGCGTTGTTTCGTCAAACAACCACGTGATTGGTTTGGTATTGGTTACGGTAGAAAACAAAAAGGCTACACTTCGGATGCTGTTCTAAATTATTTCGACCACCAGGTACCACTAGTGCAGGGGTTGCAACATAAGGCACACGTGGGCGCCCGGGAAATTGTGCTTAGTTATTTTTGTTAAAATTATTATTATTATTGTTTTGTTTCACCATTGTTTATTCTTTGACCTGGGTTAGTTGGTGGTTTAGGTGGTGGGCTACAGGTGTACCAGCACCTATAGGGTGAGTTAAGGTCCTCTGGTCTTTTTCTTTACTTATTTAATTACATTTTTGTTTTTCCTTTTGCTTGTCCTGTTTTGAATCTCCCCTCCCCGGTGTATCCTATAGTCTCACCTTAGCTCCTCCCACTGTCTTCAGTTTTGTGTTGTCTGCTAGCTGGGGTGGCTTTCTGACTGGAAAGCCTGCTAGCTTTAGCTTGGCTTGGCCTGCTAGCCTCCTGGCCCCTTACGCGTGGCAGGCATTGTTTGACTGTCTTTCTTTATTCCCTTTTTCCCCATCCTTCTTGTACCTTTTAGTTTACCCCCCAAATCGCCCATTGTTTCAGTTTTTTGTTGTTTTGTGTTGTCAACTGAGGGACCTTTTGCTGGCCGGCCTGCTAGCTGGTTAGCCTAGCCTGGCCTGCTGATGAGGCTTGCTAGCTTTCTCGTCCTTCATGTTTGGCAGGTGTTGTTGGTCAGTGTCTTTTGTTGTCCCCTCATTCCCCTTTACCCCAATCATCTCGTTTCGTTAGTTTTTCCCCCTAGTTTGTCCCTCCTTTTGGTTTGTGTGTTTTGTTTGTTTTTGTTGTGAGGCATCTCGGCTGGCAGGCCGATACCTTGTTTCTCACCCTGGCAATGCCAGACTTTGATGACAAAATTTGCCCACGAAGAACCGCTGCGCCCCACTCGCGTTCAAGTGATCACAGCACAACAAGGTGAGTCCAAAAATGTATTTTATGTTGCTGCATAAATTATGTAATATACCAGGGAGATATGTATACTGTAGCTGAGAAAGTAACACTAAGTGTATGCTGTGTATTAAAACCTCTTAAGGCTAGAGGGCAGTGTTCGGAAGTATGGAGAGTCTGACGTGCCCAAAGTAAACTGCCTGTTACTCAGGCCCAGAAGCTAGGATATGCATATGTAGTTTATCCAAGTGGTTCCTGATTAGGACACTAGTGTTTTGGCACGCGTGAATGAGGTGCGAGCTCTTCGTTATTTCTCTTCCCTATTGAACATACTATTCTCCGTCTGAAATATTATTGTTAATTTAGATATTGGATTAATTAGAAACATCGTTTGACTTGTTTGGACTAACTTTTCCGGTAACTATTTTTGATTCCTTTGTCTGCATGTTGAACGAGTGGATTACAGAACTCAATGGCGCCAACTAAACAGACTTTTTGGGATATAAAGAAGGACTCTATCGAACAAAATTACCATTCTTTATGTAGCTGGGACCCCTTCAAAGGTAATTGATTTATTTTATCGCTATTTTTGATTTTGTAACACCTTTGCTGGTTTGAATAATATGTTGGAAGTGGGGTGCTGTTCTCAGACAATCGAATGTTCAGCTTTTGCCGTAAAGCCTATTGTAAATCAGACAACACGGTTTGATTACCAAGATTCTAAGCTTTTGAATGATGTATAACAATTGTATTTTCATGAATGTTTAATATGACTATTTTTGTATTTTGAATTTGGCTCTCTGCAATTTCACCGGATGTTGTCGTAGGTGGACTGCTAGCGGTCCGCGATCCCTAAGAGGTTTTTAAGCTGTTAGTGGCCCATGTGCCTCACCCTAATAATTTGGTCACGTTTCCCTTCCTAATTTCGCCTACTTTACTGACTTGGCGGTGGACATGTAGCCTATAGCCTGTTTTAGAGAAATGTTATCATTGAATAATGTAAGAGCTTTCATTTTCTGCTTTATATGCCCCCTTTATTTATCCTACGGTTCTGACATGGTGTACAGGGAGAATACAGTAAAAAAAAATCTGAATTCTGTCGTACATTTCAAAAGTGCTGACCCAATAGTTATATTGACTATGTCCGTCCTAGCACGCTCATTAATGTCCTAATCGAAATTATGGACTGCCTCTTATGCGCTCGTCGTCCCCTTGTGCCATAGCTTGTACATCTCAATTGTCAGTAGAAGCCACATTTGTTTAAGCAAGTCAGCCTTATCAGTAGGCTGTCATTGTAAATAAGAATATGTTCTTAACTGTTTTGCTTAGTTAAATAAAAGGTTACACATATCAGCTATGCTTTTTTAAAGGCAGTAAATGAGGCTGAATGAACTGTTTCGCTGCCAGACAAGGCTCAGCTAATAGCCAGGTGTAGCAGTGGTAAGATGTTGGGACTCTGCTGTTGGTACAGCTTTATGTAGGCCCTAACAGTGTGTGGGCATCGTTTGTCACCATTGTAGCGCAATTAATGAATGTTAAAATCCCCACTGCATGCTGCGGGACTGCAGATGGATTCTACAGCACTAGGTAACTAATAGCTCTGGTCCAGGGCATGAATCGTCTGTGCTGTCGCTCGCATATCCAATCAAAACCCTGGACCAGAACTAGCTAGCTATCTAATTTCACTTAGTATAACCATACATACTTTAAGAAATTACAAAAGTATTTTTGCTATAACAATCTTGGTTAGTAAGCTATATATTTTTATAGCGTATACCACAGATAAGAGATTAGCTTTCTAACTACTTACATCTCCTTCCTTGTGCACTTCCTTTGCACTGTCATACATCGGTGCTCTTGTCCCCTGAGTTGCCATTCTGACTGCGCTGGGTTGTTACTAGAAAAGACAGTAAACATTAAAAACGTTGGCTGGCTAAACAAGCTCCAGGTAGCTAAAGGGGCCAAAAACGTATACAGTACCAGTCAAAAAACCCTTGAATGAGTAGGTGTGTCCAAACGTTTGACTGGTACTATATATAAAACACAGCAACATTTCATTTTTGACTGCACTGGGCCTTTAAAACTGCAACATTTTATTTATGTCCCATGGTAAAATATGTAGAATTGCAGGAAATTAACTTTGAAGCATAAATGTTTCTCTCCACCGTCAAGAACAGGTGCAACTAAACTGTTTTGCCTCGAGGTGGGGTGCCCCCCAACCAAATCTTACTTAGTCCCCCCTAAAGGCTAGAGGGCGTACCCTGTCCATATACTAACAAAATCAACAGTCTTCATCTCTCTATGGGGTTTTCTCAAAGATAGCATCTAGTGAACTTTGTTACAATTATGATGTAAAAAAAAACAACAAAGCGGTATAGTTACTGAGCAAGATATTAAATTGCATTTACTCTATGTTGAGGGACCATATGAGATCCACTGGGCAAAATCTGGTTGAATCAACGTTGTTTCCACGTCATTTCAACAAAAAAATGTGATGTGATGATGCTGAATCAATGTGGGAAAAAAAGTCATCAATGTTGGGAAATTCAAAATTTTTTCACCCAACTTTTACCCTAAATCCAATGACATGGTGACATGTTATTTATTTTCACGTTAAATTCTGGTTAGTTGACAACTCAACCAAATGTAAATAAAAACTAGATGTAATTAATGTTTGTTGAATTTAATATAAGTCTAAGTCAGTATTTTTGTATTTATTAGTCTTTTTTCTTTATACATGTTTAACACTTTTTTGGATACTACATGATTCCATATGTATTATTTCATAGTTTTGATGTCTTCACTATTATACAACAATGTAGAAAAATCCTAAAATGAGGTGTGTCCAAATTTTTGACTGGTACTGTAATAGTAGTGATGGTTGCTAGACTAGCAGTTTGAATTTAGCTAGCCAATACTTTTAGCTCAGACATTAAACATGTTTCAACAATGTAGCTAGGCACGTTAGCTTACCTTATCTATCGTTGTATCGCTTTGTAGACACTGTCTGGTCCTCATGCAGTTGCAGGGGTGAATGTAACGTTATTCCATGTGTAGTGGGGGGCATCCACATAGAAACGAACGTCCACATATGCGTCAAGCATGAAAGATACGGTAGCTAGAAGTGAAATCTATCTGCGACAATTCCATTCAAATAACGCGGCAATTCCATTCAAAACACAATACATGTTTTCAACCTGGCCCTTTGCATGCATCAGAGATAATGGATCGTTTGGTTAGAAGTCATTTGTATGGTCTATTGCATGGTCTATTCTGGGTGTAACGTTATTAGGTTTGTCTTTGGTGACATCAATGGCTCTTTCTGTGGCGGAGCGCTCCAGGTAATGCAGTAGCCGAACGCCATGCAGACGATTAAGGAAGCGCATGAGTTTACATTTTCTACCGGTCCCATTCCAGCCTTCACGTGGATGCAATATATACACAGGTATACCTGGCTACCCTACCACTTTTAATTTGGTTCCTTCAAGAAGCATTCATCTCCCTTTACTTATTGCACATTTTATTGTGTTACAGCCTGAATTCAAAATGGATTAAATAGATTTTGTTTCTCACCCAGCACCCCAAAATGACAAAGTGAAAACATGTTGTTTTTTGAAATTTTTGCAAATGTATTGAAAATGAAATACAGAAATATCTAATTTACTTAAGTATTCACACCCCTGAGTCATTAAAATGTTAGAATCACCTTTGGCAGTGATTACGGCTGTGAGTCTTTCTGGGATAGTCTGTAAGAGCTTTGCACACCTGGATTATACAATATTTGCACATTGTTATTAAAAATATTATTCAAGCTCTGTCAAGTTGGTTGTTGATCATTGCTAAACAGCAATTTTTTAAGTCTTGCCATTGATTTTCAAGACTATTTAAGGCAAAATTGTAACCAGGCAACTCAGGAACATTCAATGTCGTCTTGGTAAGCAGCTCCAGTGTATATTTGGCCTTGTGTTTTTGGTTATTGTCCTGCTGAAAGGTGAATTTGTCTCCCAGCGTCTGTTGAAAAGCAGACTGAACCAGGTTTTCCTCCACGATTTTGCTTGTGCTTAGCTCTATTATGTTTCATTTTGTCCTAGAAAACTCGCTAGTCCTTGCTGAGGAAAAGCATATCCAAAAACTGATGCAGCCACCACCATGCTTGAGAATATAAAAAGTGGTACTCAGTGATGTATTGTGTTGGATTTGCCCCAAACATAATGCTTTGTATTCAGGACATGAAGTGAATTTATTTGCCACATTTTTGAAGTTTTACTTTAGTACCTTACTGCAAACAGGATGCATGTTTTGGAATGTTGTTATTCTGCACAGGCTTCCTTCTTTTCACTCTGTCATTTAGGTTAGTATTGCAGAGTAACTACATTGTTTTTGTTCCATCAGTTTTCTCTTATCACAATCATTAAACTCTGTAACTGTTTTATAGTCACCATTGGCCTCATGGTTCTGGGACACTGTAAAGTCCATGGAGAATAAGAGCACCTCCTCCCAGTTTCCCACTGCACTGAGGATAGGAAATGCTGTCACCACCGATAAATCCACAATAATTGAGAATTTCAATAAGCATTTTTCTACGGCTGGCCATGCTTTCCACCTGGCTACCCCTACGCCGGTCAACAGCCCTGCACCCCCCTCAGCAACTCGCCCAAGCCTCCCCAATTTCTCCTTCTCCCAAATCCAGTTAGCTGATGTTCTGAAAGAGCTGCAAAATCTGGACCCCTACAAATCAGCCGGGCTAGACAATCTGGACCCTTTCTTTCTAAAATTATCTGCCGAAATTGTTGCAACCTCTATTACCAGCCTTTTCAACCTCTCTTTCGTGTCGTCTGAGATTCCCAAAGACTTGAAAGCAGCTGCGGTCATCCCCCTCTTCAAAGGGGGAGACACTCTTGACCCAAACTGCTACAGACCTATATCTATCCTACCCTGCCTTTCTAAGGTCTTTGAAAGCCAAGTTAACAACCAGATTACCGACCATTTCGAATCCCACCGTACCTTCTCCGCTATGCAATCTGGTTTTAGAGCTGGTCATGGGTGTACCTCAGCCACGCTCAAGGTCCTAAACGATATCATAACCGCAATGTGCAGCCGTATTCATTGATCTGGCCAAGGCTTTCGACTCAATCACCACATCCTTATAGGCAGACTCGACAGCCTTGGTTTCTCAAATGATTGCCTCACCAACTACTTCTCCGATAGAGTTCAGTGTGTCAAAATCGGAGGGCCTGTTGTCCGGGCCTCTGGCAGTCTCTATGGGGGTGCCACAGGGTTCAATTCTTGGGCCGACTCTCTTCTCTGTATATATCAATGATGTCGCTCTTGCTGCTGGTGAGTCTCTGATCCACCTCTACGCAGACGACACCATTCTGTATACTTCTGGCCCTTCTAAAATTAAATCCAGAATTGGCTACCTATTTTGCAACAAAGCATCCTTCACTCATGCTGCCAAACATACCCTCGTAAAACTGACCATCCTACCGATCCTCGACTTCGGTGATGTCATTTACAAAATAGCCTCCAATACTCTACTCAACAAATTGGATGCAGTCTACCAGAGTGCCATCCGTTTTGTTACCAAAGCCCCATACACCACCCACCACTGCGACTTGTACGCTCTCGTTGGCTGGCCCTCGCTTTACACTCGTCGCCATACCCACTGGCTCCAGGTCATCTACAAGTCCCTGCTAGGTAAAGTCCCGCCTTATCTCAGCTCGCTGGTCACCATAGCAGCACCAACTCGTAGCACGTGCTCCAGCAGGTATAACTCACTGGTCACCCCCAAAGCCAATTCCTCCTTTGGCCGACTTTCCTTCCAGTTCTCTGCTGCCAATGACTGGAACGAACTACATAAATCTCTGAAACTGGAGACACTTATCTCCCTCACCAGCTTTAAGCACCAGCTGTCAGAGCAGCTCACAGACCCCTGCACCTGTATTTCACCCATCTGTAAATAGCCCAACCAACTACCTCATCCCCTACCGTATTTATTCATTTATCTTGCTTCTTTGCACCCCAGTCTTTCTACATTGCACATTCATCTACTGCACATCTACCATTCCAGTGTTTAAATGTATTGTAATTACTTTGCCACCATGGCCTATTTATTGCCTTACCTTCCTTATCTTACCTCATTTGCACACATTGTATATAGATTTGTTTTTCTACTGTACTATTGACTGTATGTTTGTTTTACTCAATGTGTAACTCTGTGTTGTTGTATGTGTCGAACTGCTTTGCTTTATCTTGGCCAGGTCGCAGTTGTAAATGAGAACTTGTTCTCAACTTGCCTACCTGGTTAAATAAAGGTGATATATATATTTTTTTATTGTGAAATCCCTGAGCGGTTCCCTTCCTCTTTCCGGCCTCTGAGTTAGAAAGGACGCCTGTATCTTTGTTGTAAGTGTGCGTATTGATACATCATCCAAAGTGTAATGAATAACTTCATCATGCTCAAAGGGATACTCAATATCTACTTTATATTTTTACCTATCTACCAATAGGGGATTTTACCCTTAATTCCAATTCAAGGGGACCTTCCCAAGTCTGAACATGGCCCTACCTGATTTAACTGTTAGATGACCTGATTAATAATTTTCATAACACTACATTTAATTTGTCTAGATTCTCTCAAGGTTTGGGCATGTGGCATGTGGGCATGCTGCAAGATGTGATTTCTAAGAACGGCACCACGCTCTCCAGGATGGCAAAGAAACTTCAGAGTATCTGTCTCAAAGGCATGGAAAAGCATTGGAAGAGAAAAGGACAGAGAATAGGTGGAGGTAATGTCCTCATCCACAGTTCTGACACTGTTTCATTTCGACAAATGCTGCCACAAAAATGGATTACATTCAAATATGACATGAACACAACCAGTTATCTTTTAATCTGATTGTCAAAAAAGACCTCAGAAAAACAATTGTAGACCTCCACAAGTCTGGTTCATCCTTTGGAGCAATTTCCAAACACCTGAAGGTACCACGTTCATCTGTACAAACAATAGTATGCAAGTATAAACACCATGGGACCAAGCAGCCTTCATACCGCTCAGGAAGGAGACTATCTATCTCCTAGAGATGAAAGTACTTTGGTGCGAAAAGTGCAAATCATTCCCAAAACAACAGCAAATGACGAAGATTCTGGAGGAAACGGGTACAAAAGTGTCTATATCCACAGTAAAACTAGTCCTATATCGACATAACCTGAAAGGTCGCTCAGCAAGGAAGAAGCCACTGCTCCAAAACCACCATAAAAAGCCAGACTATAGTTTGCAACTGCACATGGGGACAAAGATCGCACTTTTTGGAGAAATGTCCTCCGGTCTGATGAAACAAAAATATAACAGTTTGGCCATAATGACCATCTTTATGTTTGGAGGAAAAAGGGGGAGGCTTGCAAGCCGAAGAACACCCTTCCAACCGTGAAGTGCAGGGGTGGCAGCATCATGTTGTGTGGGTGCTTTGCTGCAGGAGGGACTGGTGCACTTCACAAAATAGATGGCATCATGAGAAGGAAAGTTATGTGGATATATTGAAGCAACATCTAAAGACATCAGTTGGGAAGTTAAAAGCTTGTTCGCAAATGGGTTTTCCAAATGGACAATGACCCCACGTACACTTCCAAAGTTGTGGTAAAATGGCTTCAGGACAACAAAGGCAAGGTATTGGAGTGGCCATCACAAAGCCCTGACCTCAATCCATTAGAGAATTTGTGGGCAGAACTGAAAAAGTGTGTGCGAGGAAAGAGGCCTACAAACCTGACTTGTTGAAAGTCAGCAGACATGCAGTTGACATGTTACTGATTCTCTGTAGATAGTATGTAGAGCATCTGCAGATGGACCATCCAAATAAAGTGTTACCAAAAATATATACGCTGCATTAAGCCAAATAGTCAACTCTTTGAAACGAGGCGAGAATCTGAGAAAGGGAATAAAAAAGAAGATTGGGCTCAGATAGGATTCTGGCTCTCGTTTGTTGAGCTAGTGGCCTTCGGAGGCAGGCTGCAGTGGAACTGACAGCGTTGTCGACAGCAACAGCGTTGCCGGTGGTAACATGGCATTGCCGTGGAGACGGGCCAGAGTGAAGGGAGATAACAGAGTCCTCTGACAGGTGAATTTGAAGGGAAGGCCTGAGATGTGTCACCCAGCGAGGGAATAACAAGACAGATAGACAGTGTAACACACAGAGGAGAGGAGCAAGGGAGTGAGAGATGTACGTCAATGGAGGGAGAGAAAATCAAGATAGAGAGAGTGAGGGAATGCTAGAGACAGAAGGAAAGGGGAGATGGAGTGATTTAAGAGGAAGGGGGAGAGATTAAGTGTGAGGCTGAAAGTGAGGGTGATGGAGAGGGGGAGTGAGAGATGAGAAATGGAGGAGGAGGAAAGTGGGAATGAGGGAGGATGAGATGGAGTGTCTATGTATGAAAGATGGGAGGGGGGAGGAGAGTGAGGTGGAGTGAGACAAGGGATGAGCGAGTGAGGGATGGATTCACACAGAGAAAAGGGGAGATTCAAGTAGAGAGAAGTGTGGCGTGGTCTAGTGGTTAAAGAAATAGTTTGGGATTTTGTCAATGAAGCCCTTTATCTACTTCTCCAGAGTCAGATGAACTCGGCTGCTTTCGTCTTCTACTCACTTCAGGCCTTCACTTCACGCCTTCTACACCGTCTTGTCTCTTCATTAAAAACACACACAAAAAAATGAAAGAGGGGTGTAGAAAAGTGGTAGGGAGGAAAATGTGTCACTTACTGGTCCCGTTGGTGAGGAGAAAGGTGACAGAGCTATCAGGGATTTCACACACGTTGCGAATGGACACCTGGCACGTGTAGTTGGCAAAGTCCTTCAGCCTCAGGTTCTTCAGCTTCAGCACCTTGGTCTCCCCCTGTGTGACATAAAACATTGACTGGTTACACAGATATAACAGTAACAGACCCTGACTGACCGCATGTGAGTATTCTTCACAAACACACATGCATATGTGCACAAACACAGTACATTTACACAATCTCTTACACACACCATAAATACCCTTACACACATGTTGGTACATTCATTAATGCACTGTCCTTTGAACACGGTGTATACACTCTCACACACAAACACGCACTCCTACACATGCAAAGCTGCACAATAAATATAAATGTAATCTCTCTCAAACACAGCACACACACACTCAGAAAAAAAGGTTTAGATTTGTTCTTAAAGGGGTACAAACGCTTGTCACTGTAGTGGTACCCTGTAAGGTACTGTACGTAATTTGTACCTTTCGGTTTCATGTTTTATTAGTCGTATGTACTGGATACATAGGGTAGACACCGTCCAACAAACTGCTTACTTGCAGGTTCCTTCTCAACAATGCAACAACAATAAAAATAATAAAATATAAGAACACGAACAAAAAGTAAATGGCTCAATTTATAGTCCAGTATTTACATTTTGGGAACGGGGGGATTGGGGTGCAAGTGTTTAAATTGTGCAGTATTTAGCAATACTAATAATAGTTTGGTAGCAGCAGTTGTGATGTATGTGTAGCATGAATCTATATGTGTGTGTGTGTGGATGAGTGTATATCTGTGTGGGTCAGTGCGGAGAGTCCGTGCAGGTGGTCAGTCCAATTCACGTGTTCATTAGTCTGATGGCTTGTAGATAGAAGGTATCAGACCTCATGCTCTGTTGGTATCAGACCTCATGTTCCGATACCGTCTGCCCGAGGGTAAGGAAGTGAACAGGTCGTGGTTGGTGTGTGTGGGGTCCTTGATGATGCTGCGGTCCTTCTTAAGGCACTGTTTCAAGTAGATCTTCTGGATTGGTGGGAGCACAGTCCCAGTGATGTGCTGGGCCTTCTTCCCCACCCTCTGGAGATCCTTGCGGTTGTGGACGGAGCAATTCTCGTACCAGGCGATGATGTAACCGGTCAGAACGCTCTCGATGGTGCAGTGGTAGTATTTAGAGAGGACAGAATTTATTTTTTCTTTAGCCGCCTTAGGAAGTAGAGACGCTGTTGCGCCCTCTTGACAAGAGTGGTGTGTTGTTGATCCATTTCAAGTCCTCAGTGATGTGGACGCCGACTCTCTCTACTGCAGTGGATCGGGACATGTTTACTCCTCTGCTTCCTGGAGTCAACAATCAACTCCATTGTTTTGCTGACATTAAGGGAGATGCCAGTTCACTTACCTCTTCCCTATAGGCTGACTCGTCATTGTTGGTTATTAGGTCTATAAACCTGGTGTCATCAGCAAACTTGATGATGGGGTTGGTTTCGTTGAAAGCCATGCAGTCGTTGTTTTTATATATTTTTATTTAACCTTTATTTAACTAGGCAAGTCAGTTATGAACAAATTCTTATTTACAATGACGGCCTATCCTGGCCAAACCCTAACCCGGATGACGATAGGCCAATTGTGCGCCACCTTATGGGATCATAAATCAATGTGTATGCAAAAACACATATTGGAAAAAATGGAGGATGCTGGGAAATATGATAATGATGCGAGTGGTTTTTGAGAGTGTGTGATGATTGTACCTTTATATTTTGAGTATGGGGTACAAACATGTTCATACTTTATTCCCAATGCTGCCTGCCTATTCCACCTGTCTATGCCTTGGTGTGCGTCCCAAAAGGCACCCTATTCCCTATATAGTGCAATGTGCCCAGGTCAAAAGTAGTGAAAGGGAATAGGGTGCTATTTGGAAGGCAACGTTGTCTGACTGAGTGGGATTCTTCGTGTCTCATTCTTCCACTGTTGTAGTGTGGGAAGAGCCACTCTGGCTAATTGCACTCTCAGGATGGCGCTTTTTAGCAGACCATGTAGCTTCTTAAATTAAAGGAGAAGAGAGGAAACAATGCTAGACGCTAGAGAATGGTGTACTGATTGACTCAGAACATAATGGCTGCCTGTGAGTGTGTCTATGAGAGAGAGTGTGTGTGTTTATATGTATGAGTGAGAGAGTCAGAGTGTGCGTGTGTGAGCATGTGTGTAAACCATGGCCATGGCTATGAACGGTCGTCCAAGCATTGAGCTGTTCGCAGTGAGTATTATCTGTGACTAGCTGTCTATGTGCATTGAGTCACACTGTACTAACTGCTATAGTCCCTGTTCGAGTGGTTGAACCTTGAGCTCCAATTAGAGGTATACTGGCTAAAAAATTGACGATTCCTCAGCTATGTTGTTGGATGCTAGTCAATTGTTGTTCTACCGCAACATATTCCACATTGGTGCCTTGTGCTTTGAGACTAAAAGCTCAGCTTTGACAGTGGAATATGTGTGTTTTTTGGTGTTTTTAGCCTGTGTAGAATTGTGTGTGTGTGTTGTTTTTTCTATCCTTGTGGGGACCTAAAATCCCCCAAAGTCCCTACAAGGATAGTAGAAGAAGAACAATTCTCCCCTGTGGTGGCATGTTCAACATCCCCATGAGGACAAAAGCTATTTTAAACACAGGGGTTAGGTTTAGGGTTATGGTTACAATTAAGGTTAGGGTTAGAATTAGGGTTAGGGTAAGGGGTTACTCCACTGATTCATGTCAACTTTACTTGACTGACTTCATCAGGAAAGCGATTAATGAGGAAATCTGTGTTGAATGGTACTGCTTGACCTACAGAAGGCCTTTGATACAGTTAACCACTGTCTCCTAATCTCCAAACTGGAGGCACTGGGGTTAAGCAGTATCCCTCTAGGCTGGGTAAAGTCCTATTTATCAGAAAGGGAGCAAGTAGTAGAGGTTAATGGTTCACCATCTCAGGCAAAACCAATGATTTTTGGGGTTCCGCAGGGGAGCGTTTTTGGGCCTCTGCTGTTTTTATTGTACATTAACGATATGAAAGATGCTTGTTCTTGCCATCTTTTTCTTTATGCGGATGACTCTACACTTCTGGTGTCTCACAAAAGTAAAACTATGTTGGAGAGCATACTTAGCACAGAGCTTACTAACATTATGAAATGGCTTGGAGATAATAAGCTATCTCTGCACTTAGGGAAAACTGAAGCAATTATTTTTGGATCCAGACCTAAATTGTGTAGGTCATCTGAAATCAGAGTGGAGTTAGGGGATGAGGTGCTGACTACTAAAACCTCTGTTAGCTACTTGCGATGTATCCTTGATGGAAGCTTGGGAGGTGTGAGCATGTCCAATAAAGTGCTAGGGAAGGTCAATGCCAGGACTAAGTTTTTGGCTAGAAAGTCCAAGCTGCTTGATAAGGACTCCATGAAAGTGCTAGCTACTGCCCTCATTCAATGCCATTTTGACTATGCTAGTACTTCCTGGTTTGGAGGCTTATCTAAAGTTATGAAGGGGAAGCTCCAGATAGCCCAGTATAAGCTGACCAGGGTAGTATTGAAGGTGAGTCCACGTACTCACATAGGCAGGAGCTGCTTTCAGGAACTAAACTGGCTGCCTGTTGAGGCTAGGGTGTCCCAGATTAGACTAGGTTTGGTTTACAGGAGTATTTATGGTCCTGCGCCCAGATATCTAAGTGATTACTTTCCTCGTGTTAGGGATGCACACAATCACAGCACCAGATCAGGTGTTGCTGATGTGTGCTTATACAGGTTCAGGAGTAATGCTGGGAAAGGTACTTTCTTGTATACTGGAGCCTCAGAATGGAATGAGTTGCCTCTGCCCATAAAAACAACATCCTCTCTGGGCAGCTTTAAAAATAAAGTAAAAATATGTTTGATGTCTTCTGTGCCCATATGAATAACCCCTATGATGTAACTGGAATGATGAGATAGATGTTCTTCCTCTCTGTTTTTGTTTTATTATTTCACTGCCATACTGTGTTCGATCTTGTCTAGCCATCTTGTCTCAAGAGGACCACAATGGAAATAAGTCCCAGACTTT
>QNTS01000466.1:0-40695 GCA_003317085.1 Hucho hucho
ACTCTTCCACCAAGGCACCTGCAAGTTCCCGGAAATTTCTGGGGGGAATGGCCCTAGCCCTCACCCTCTGATCCAACAGGTCCCAGACGTGCTCAATGGGATTGAGATCCGGGCTCTTCGCTGGCCATGGCGGAACACTGACATTCCTGTCTTGCAGGAAATCACACACAGAACGAGCAGTATGGCTGGTGGCATTGTCATGCTGGAGGGTCATGTCAGGATGAGTCTGCAGGAAGGGTACCACATGAGGGAGGAGGATGTCTTCCCTGTAACGCACAGCGTTGAGATTGCCTGCAATGACAACAAGCTCAGTCCGATGATGCTGTGACACACCGCCCCAGACCATGACAGACCCTCCTCCTCCAAATCAATCCCGCTCCAGAGTACAGGCCTCGGTGTAACGCTCATTCCTTTGACGATTAACGCAAATCCGACCATCACCCATGGTGAGACAAAACAGCGACTCGTCAGTGAAGAGCATTTTTTGCCAGTCCTGTCTGTTCCAGTGACGGTGGGTTTGTGCCCATAGGCGACGTTGTTGCCGGTGATGTCTGGTGAGGACCTGCCTTACAACAGGCCTACAAGCCCTCAGTCCAGCCTCTCTCAGCCTATTGCGGACAGTCTGAGCACTGATGGAAGGATTGTGTGTTCCTGGTGTAACTCAGGCAGTTGTTGTTGCCACCCTGTACCTGTCCCGCAGGTGTGATGTTCGGATGTACCGATCCTGTTGCAGGTCTTGTTACACGTGGTCTGCCACTGCGAGGACGATCAGCTGTCCATCCTGTCTCCCTGTAGCGCTGTCTTAGGTGTCTCACAGTACGGACATTGCAATTTATTGCCCTGGCCACATCTGCAGTCCTCATGCCTCCTTGCAGCATGCCTAAGGCACGTTCACGCAGATGAGCAGGGACCCTGGGCATCTTTCTTTTGGTGTTTTTCAGAGACAGTAGAAAGGCCTCTTTAGTGTCCTAAGTTTTCATAACTGTGACCTTAATTGCCTACCGCCTGTAAGCTGCTAGTTTCTTAACGACCGTTCCACAAGTGCATGTTCATTAATTGTTTATGGTTCATTGAACAAGCATGGGAAATAGTGTTTAAAACCCTTTACAATGAAGATCTGTGAAGTTATTTGGATTTTTACGAATTATCTTTGAAAGACAGGGTCCTGAAAAAGGGACGTTTCTTTTTTTGCTGAGTTTATTANGTCTCACAGTACGGACATTGCAATTTATTGCCCTGGCCACATCTGCAGTCCTCATGCCTCCTTGCAGCATGCCTAAGGCACGTTCACGCAGATGAGCAGGGACCCTGGGCATCTTTCTTTTGGTGTTTTTCAGAGTCAGTAGAAAGGCCTCTTTAGTGTCCTAAGTTTTCATAACTGTGACCTTAATTGCCTACCGCCTGTAAGCTGCTAGTTTCTTAACGACCGTTCCACAAGTGCATGTTCATTAATTGTTTATGGTTCATTGAACAAGCATGGGAAATAGTGTTTAAAACCCTTTACAATGAAGATCTGTGAAGTTATTTGGATTTTTACAAATTATCTTTGAAAGACAGGGTCCTGAAAAAGGGACGTTTCTTTTTTTTTCTGAGTTTATCACTCCAGTGTTAATTGCTAAATTGTAATTACTTCGCCACTATGGCCTATTTATTGCCTTACCTCCTTACTTCATTTGCACACACTGTATACAGATTTTTCTATTATGTTATTGACTGTACGTTTGTTTATCCGATGTGTAACTCTGTGTTGTTTTTGTCGCACTGCTTTGCTTTATCTTGGCCAGGTCGCAGTTGCAAATGAAAACTTGTTCTCAACTGGCCTACCTGGTTAAATAAAGGTGAAATATATATATATTTTTTAAAAGGCCTGATTGGTGGAGTGCTGCAGAGATGGTTGTCCTTCTGGAAGGTTCTCCCATCTCCACAGAAGAACTCTAGAGCTCTGTCATAGTGACCATCGGCTTCTTCTAATCCGATTGCTCAGTTTGGCCGGGCGGCCAGCTGTAGGAAGAGTCTCGGTGGTTCCAATCTTCTTCCATTTAAGAATGATGGAGACCTTCATTGCTGCAGAAATGTTTTGGTACCCTTCCCAGCTCTGTGCCTCGACACAATCCTGTCTCGGAGATCTACTGACAATTCTTTCGACCTCATGGCTTTGTTTTTGCTCTGACATACACTCTCAACTGTGGGACCTTATATAGACAGGTGTGTGCCTTATAAAACCATGTCCAATCAATAGAATGTACCACAGGTGGACTCCAATCAAATTGTAGAAACATCTCAAGGATGATCAATGGAAACAGGATGCACCTGAGCTCAACTTCGAGTCTCATAGCAAAGGGTCTAAATACTTCTGTATTTGGGTGATTCTGCAACTTTGGCCCTGCAAAATGTCAGATTTTTTTATTTTTATTGAAACACCATTTTACCAGCATTATAATTGTCTTTGATTTGTCTAGACATAATATCGGATCATGTCTGCGATCATACTATTCAGGAATGTGTAAATATATTTGTCATTTTTCTCAGACAGCCATAGACAAATGTCATTTACATCACATCATTAAACTATTTTATTTGAAAATTAAATATCATGCAATTAATTTATAACACATTTCCTATACATTTGTACATTAACTTGCATTGAATATTATTTTAAATGATTAAGGTTTTCCTAATATTAATAATTAAACACAAAGCCTGATTGTATAAACTTGCCTTTGTGACAGCTGAAAACATTTATCATAAGAAAATAAGATATTTCCACCCAACCTTTTAGGGAAATCATTTGGTTGTTATAATCTCACTATTTAAAACAAATCAATGTAAATTATACATAATATACTAATTTACCCAAAAAATATGGGTGTGGTGGAAACAAAATCTATGTAAAAAAATTGTTTTTATGAAAACAATATTTTATTGCAAACATTTTGAACAACCACTGTTAAACATTTAATTACTTTAAGACAAAGTAAGATTCCAAAAGTAGCCGATGGGCAGGGCTCAAGAAAGTAGGCCAGTGTTTGAGAGATGAGCCCAGATGGGGTAATCCGCATAAACTTTGCTCACTGAGCTCTTCTAACTGTACCATTTGTGGTATACCCAACACAGGTGTGGAGGGTCACCTGCTTGTGAGAATCACCAAAGTGAACTGCCTGGATTTCACTGGTGTATTTACACAGGTAGTTCTCTCAGGGGCGCAACTTTGGTTTTAGAAGTGGTGATATCCTCTTTCTGCAGATTCTCTTTTAATTCTCTGTTTGGAGTATTGGTGTCGAATGTTGTACACGTGTTTCCCCAACTTATCTTTCAATCTTTTGGAGAAGTACTCCAGTAGAATATGCAGTTTTACTGTCAAATGTACAGTGAACTTCTCCATGTTTCCCTCTTTGTTTTTCCTTCTCTCTCTCTTCAGCTTTGTTTTTCCACTCAAACCACCATGTCTGCTCACCAGCATCAAAGGTAGATGTTTTAAGCTCTTTGGCTTGGCAAAGGGAGCACTCTGTTTACATGCACTCTTTCTTCAGGTTCTCACAGCACAAAGACTGAATAAGGTTCTCATTGCTGCTGTAGCGGATCACTTTGTGATACTGTAGTTTGTCCACCATGAACTGGAGGTGTCACGATCGTCAACAGAATTGGACCAAGGCGCAGCATGCAGGGTTGAGTGAAACATATTTAATTAAATGCAACTCACCAAAACAAAAGAACGAACACAACGACCGTCACGCAGGTATGGCGCGTACACACAACTACAAACATAATATATAATATCCCACAACAAGGTGGGGGACTAAACAACCTAAATAGGATTCCCAATTAGAGACAACAATGTTGCCTCTGAGCATTTTTGAAGCCACTTGTTTGTCCTTGGCACTGTGCATTTTTTTATACTTTTGCTTTAACTCTGCAATGATGGCATTTTGAAACAGTAAAATCCTTCTCAGGTTATTTTGAGTTCCCTTCATTTGCTGCTTTGTCTTTGGGGAATCTTATCCCTCCATTTTCTTCGTCAGTTGATCATACCTTTTTTTTGTATTTCTCAGCTTTTCGTTAAGCTTTATCAAGTTTGCCATTTGTCATGCAAAGATCTCTATGTTTTTGAGAGACCTCTTCCAACCTTTTTCCTTCCAGCAAGTATTTGTCTTCTCATTCCTGTTGTAGATGATGAGTAAGGGGTATCAGGGCGTGCATCAGGGGCAGGTAAGTCAGGGGCAGGTATGATGGCCTCATGTTATGGCTGCAAGTCATCTGGTGACTAAGGTGGTGTGTAGCCTGATAGGTTGGTCTCCATTGCAACTGTTCCTTTTAATGTCTGTCTTCTATTCCGTTGGTTGCATTTCCATTGCCATCTCTTGCTTCTTTGTTCTCGTTTTGTAATCACAGAGATTTAACTTCTCCCTTCTCTTTTTTCTTCCAGTATCTCTCCCTGTCTATCAAAAAGAAAGGAGGACCAAGGCACTCTTCGTATAATTAATTTAAATGGCTGGTTTTTGTATGGCATGTTCAATGGAAACAAAGTTTTAAAAATCTGACACACTTTGTCAGGGAGTACAAAGAAATGATAATACAATGTCCTGTTAAAAAGTGAAATACTGTAGATATGTTATCAAAAAATAAAAAAATCTGAATCATCAGCACGCCTAGAAAGTTCTAACCTTAAATATGACTGGGCAAAGTGGCAAGAATAGGAAAGCAATCTATTCCACAGTACACTAGAACACAGCAAACATGGACAACAACAGTCTAAACATAGCTGAGGGCAATAGAGCAAAATGTCCACTAGATGACAGCAAATGGACCTATCACGACCCTACAGGAAAGGTGAGAAATCCATATCTTCATTTAAACCAGGGTACTTAGTGACCTATAGTTTGTAAATCCAAAAACGTTCCCTTTGGTTTAGCCCTTTTGTAATTGTGGCCGGAACATGATCAATACCCATAGCTTGTAGGGAGGCAGGGTTGCCATGGTGTAAGGACTTGTAGTGCCTTGCCATGGGGTAGTCTTCATTGCCTACCCGTATGGTGTACTTGTGTTCCACTAAGCGGTCTTGAAGGCGTCTCTTTGTCCACTGTGGACATTCCAATCTGTAGATGACATGAGTGGTTTTGCAGTTAATGAAATGCTTGATGTGATACTCCATTTTAGAAGCTGTGTCAACAAAATACATTTTCTGTGCAATATTTCTGCAATGGTTGCACTGGTTGCATTTGAAAGGGCCCTTGGGTTTGTGGTCTAGCCACGTTTTTTGAGAGTCACCAGGAAGATAGCTGTGGACTAATTTGTCATTTAGGGTAGGACATCTCTTAAAGCTTATGACTGGTGGCTCTGGGAATTAAGCTATACACAGTAGCGTATCGCTTTGGATAATTCCCCAATTATTTGTAATGATTCTTTTAATGTTCTCTGCTTCAGAGTTGTATTTTGTAACAAAGTACACTCTCTCTGATGTATCACGAGCCACTCACCTTCGCAAAAGGTTCTCTCTGTCAAGTTGTCCTGCCCTTATACCTGCATCTTTCAGGACCTGAGCGCTGTAGCCCCGATTCAAGAAGCGATTCTCCAATTCAGCAGATTTAACACTGTAGTCTGTTTCCTGATCGCAAATTCTGCGGACTCTTTGGAATTGGCCATATGGAATGTTCTCTTTTAGCCTTTTGAGGTGAAAGCTGTCTTTTTGCAGATGTTCATGGTATCATATAGGATTATTTTTTATTTTGTTTCTATGTCTGTGAACTTTGTGCTGTTTTATGTGGCATCTTCCAAAAACAAAGAAAAATACTACGTAGGTGTTCAAATTGTGCACACCTTGGAGCATTTTCTAGATTAAAGGAATTTAAAACATGATTAAATAAGCCTAAAGTTAAAAAAAAAAAAAGTTAAGTAGTAACATAATGGATTTTTGTCATTTCCAACACGTTCTGTCATTTCCTCCACAATTAAGTTTGTGATGGAAATGACTGTGATGGAAATTATGCTTCTACTGTTTTTGGTGAAAAATGACAGACTGCTTAGCATGCTTTGGCTAGTATTACAGCTAGCATATAGTTTACACTAAATACATAAAATATATATATATTTTTATAATTCTACCACAAATTAAAGAATGTATAGCCTGTTTGGAAATGACTGACAATAAAAATATTCTCTACACAAGCAATATTTACCTAGATTTTTCTTCATCTTCTGGACATCACTTCTGGAATGACTGTCTGCTGCAGCCATGTGCTTCAGTGTCACAATACGTTTCCATGGTAGCTAAGTTAACATTCTCTTGACAAAACTTTATTAATGAGGAATTTGCCCTCAGTGGTGGAATTGACACCACTACCAAAGGACAGGATTTTTTTGTGTAAATAACAGCATAAAGGGCATACTCACAAAACATATTGATATAGATTTGATTTAATTCACTCTTTCTCTAGAATATAACATTACATATTGTGTAATTATTAATGTTTTCTTATAGAAAAACATAGTAGAAGCTCAAAAGTCTGGGTCAGGGACAAGGGCAAAAAATAAATGTAGGTTTAAAATGCATCTGAAAAGTAGCTAAAATACTTGATAGAGAGAAGCTTAAAACATCTAGGGTGATTGTAGTGTGAACTTAACATATATAGAATAAAAACCAATTTTTTTAATAAAATCCCCAAAATTGACCCTGAGGACATAGAAGTTCCCGTAGTTGCAGAATCACGGGGTCCAGGGGTCTAAATACTCTCCGAAGGCACTGTATATAGTGTGTATGTGTTGGGTTGACAGTGTAAGTGTGTGGGAGTATGTGCATAGAGTCAGTGCAAGAGAGTAATTGCAGTCTTGTTTAGCAGTCTTATGGCTTGGGGGTAGAAGCTGTTCAGGGTCCTACTGGTTCCAGACTTTCTGCATCAGTACCGCTTGCCGTGCGGTAACAGAGAGAACAGTCTATGACTTGGGTGGCTGGAGTCTTTGACAATTCTTTGGGCCTTCCTTTGACACCGCCTGGTATAGAGCTCCTGAATGGCAGGGACCTCGGCCCCAGTGATGTACTAGGCCGTACACACTACCCTCTGTAGCACCTTGCAGTTGCCGCATCAAGCGGCAGTGCTTGACTTGGGCCGGAGCTGTCCGGAACACCGTACTGGCACTTCTAATTTTGGTGCAATTGCCCCCTGCTCCTCTATAAAAACAAAATAGCCTATTGCTGGCCCAGCTTCACACACCGAGGCAAAACAAGATTGATCAAAGCGGAATGAAGGCAGGATCTTCATAAAATAGCGATGTAGAGTGGGCATTCATTTCCTGATACCGCTTAGTTCAAGTTTATTTGCCGCTAGTCTGTGAATCTGTGAGTGACAGTAGGCTGTTCGAGATTGCGCAGATTGAAAATGTGCCAGCCTGAATGGCATGATACGCTGTTCCAAGTTGTCAAATGAGGGTTTGTAAGGAAATGAAAAGTAATTGAAATTAGTTTCATAATTGTTGTTAATGTAATTTATGAAAGCACACTTTTAAATATGATCAATCAATTAAAAAACAACTTATCAGCCATTATCAGAATGACCCTTCAGTAAATGACTGTGGTGCTGTGTGTGTACCAGTACGAGTGGGGTGTTGCCCGAGGAGAGAGAGTGCAACATTTCAGCAGCAGGTATAGAATAATGACAGACAGACTAAATATATTACCAATTCAAAACATAACTTGTAGCAGTTATCTCACTAGTTAATTATAGCTAGCAAAGCATTCATTTCGTTGTTGCCTTTCCACCCTTCACTGTAGAGCCTAAATAAATCTGCACCATTGGAAATCTGGGATTCCCCTCTATTAAACAGTAGTCATGTAATGACAATGTAAAACAAAAAAAATCTAAGAATAGCCTAATTGACAAATAACTTGCTGTCCATAGATCTCCCCTGAAACATGAATGTTTTAGCCATATATATACATGTCTAGTTAGATACCTTGCTTTGAAATAACCTACCTTATCCATTTCATCCCTGATTTATTGAATGAGGGAATCATTTTAAAAAGAAAAACTATTTGGTTGTAATGATGAAAAAGCCTGCACACCCAGGAGCTCACATGTTGGCATGTGACTAACAGTGCAGTTCTATGTGGGGGCTAAGTGCCTTGATCAAGGGCACAACGGCAGGAGGTGTTAGGTCTACATGGGATCAGACACAGCAGCTTTCCAGTGTCAATACTGCTCACCTTTTCATGTTGGCTATAGTAATAGTCATGAAAATGTCATTAAATGTCATGGAGAGTAACAGTGAATAATCAGAGGTCTCTATAGTATAATGTGAATTTCGGTGAACATAGTCTAATGGACCGACTTGGAAAAAGACAGCTCCTGTACTTCCATCCCAAGTCAAGCACTGCCAAGCAGTGATGCAGCTAGTCAAGATGCTCTCAATGGTGCCGCTGTAGAATGACTTTTGGGATAAAGAAACAAAGAGAGATGAGGTAGCACTATTCTTCATACAAGAAGTGTATGAAAGAGTTAAAAAGTTATAGATGAAAATGAGTGAACATGTATTTGTTTGTTTTGAGTGGGAAGTGATAAAATGTCTGAAAGACATTATGGGAGAACACATGCAGGAGCTGTGACGTTGAGAGGGCTCGTACAAATGGGCATGCAAAGCAGACAGGCAGATTGTACTAACAGAGTCTCTGGAAGGTGTCGGTCTGCAATTTTCACACAGCCTAGATGGATTTTATGATTATTGTGTCAACTTGTTGTTCGATCTTGCACCTTTGCCATTGAAGAACTGAATTAAGTTGCCCCCTTGTGGGGTGATATGGCCATTCGCATTATCTGCCTGCCGCAGGATTGCTAAACCCCAAATGCCTTTTTCTTTAAGCCAGAATGCAAGTCAAACAGTAATAGGTTTCACACTAGAGTTGTTGTAAAGTGGATGAGGAAGTAGACAGGGTGAATAATCATTTCCATGACGATCAATCAGAAAATATCAATCAGTTCAGAATCCGAGTTTCACATTTAGGAGTGAAATATGTTCCAATAGAGATGACATCTGACGGCTTGGTTTTGTGGAGATTTAATTAATTCCCAAACGCAAACTCCCAGACTGTGACTATACAAACAGACTGTGCTTAAATCACATGTTGACAGATCACACTATAGTCTGCCAGAAGATAAAGCTTCATGTGATGACTGGAGGTCTGGATGAAACCTCATGGTCTAAAACCACTGTATGCTGCATGGGCCATGGTATAGTGGTGCCAAATTCTGTTTTGTCTCATTGATCCATAACCTTTAATCCATTTACCCATACAGAAAACAGAACATGCAGAACTGGGACCCAAATTATGTCATCTTTTTTTTCCAACACAACATTCTCCTGTTTGGGAACTAGTTTAATAATTATAGCATACATTAAATAACTAATTACATGATTTAGAGCTGCTTGAAGCCCCTTCAGATTAGACACAGGGTCTTGATAACACTGCATAGTTACAGTAACAGTTCATTGAGGATGTTGGGATGGTGGTTGTCTAGATAGTCAGAATGGTGACAGCGCGCTCATCACCCTGCTGCGGTGGAGAACCCAGGTCTTCTGAAAAACATGTTCTCTGAGGGGAAGTGAAAGATAAATGATGAGTGTTAGCCACCACAGTCAGGGCTGACTAATGAAACTGGATAAAGGAGTAGCTAATACCAATCAGTTATAGTCTCAATCTACAGTATAAGATGTAGGTCTAAGGTTAGCTTGTTGGTAGAATGATAAGTGCAGTCATAATCAGGGTCTGATATGTCACACAAAGGGACATTACACTACTTGATACACACTCTGATTTACCTGGGAAATATGAGTGAGGGTCAGCTCGTCATGGTCAGCTGAGAGCTTGATTTGGTCGTTAAGTGGTTGCCATGATGACTCATAGATGTAAATCTGGAGGGCAAAGTCAGGGGGCTCAGGAGAGAGGACCACCATCGGTCTGGCTGCAGTACACAGCAGGGCCTGGAACATAGTGAGTGATGATCAACTGTGTTCACAGACACACACACACACACACACACACACACACACACACACACACACACACACACTACTCACTGTGAAGTCCAAGTGTGACACTGGTCTGCCTCCTTTGTTGGCGTGGCTCTTCTTGTCCTTGCAGCGTTTGTTCTGGAACCACACCCTGATGACCCGCTTATTTAGGCCAGTCAGCTGACTCAGCTGGAGCTTGACCGCTGCGTCGGGCCGGGGGGTCTGGGAGTAGCAGGTGCACAAGGCTTTCAGCTGGGTGTCGCTGAGGACGGTACGCACCCGCACCCCTGTACTCCTACCCCTGTCCAACCACCTTCTGTCCCAAACTCCTCCTCTTCTCCCTGACCCTGACATAGGTGAGAATGATTCTACTTAACTTAAGGAACATTAAACTTACCGATTACAGGGAAAGATGAGACAGACCTTTGAGACAGTTTCATAATTATCATTAACTCTAAAGGAACAAATTCTCAATATTGTATTATGCATATAAACTTCACAGACCTTTTCTTTTCTTTAGTGTGTCTGCTTTTTGGATCTGTTGCTCTGGCATCGTGTGCTCTGCCTGGCAGCATGGTCCTCCTGGTCCCAGGGTGAAGCTATCCCCAGGCATGAGTAATGCACCACAGAGCGAGCAGTGCAGACAGTCAGGGTGATAGTTCTGTCTTCCTGCCCTCACAACCAGGTCAGAGGACAGTACTGCCTCCCCGCAGCCTCCACACTTCTCTGCAAATAGTCTAACACACACACACAAAACAATAACAAAGACATTCACATGGTTAAAAACTACAAAACTAAAGGTTGGAAGCTGTTCACAAACACACACACAGCATCAACAAACACATTCAAAGAGTTAAAAAATACAAACATAATATACACACAAAGTTGACCTTACAATGTTCATCTTTATCGTTACAACTTCTCTACTGTCCCACCAAACCTTCTGACTCACCGTGCATAATCTGTCCTACACAAGGTCCTCCCGTCCCTCAGGAAGCAGCTGACACTCTCTCCCAGGGGACAGTGGCACTCGTCACAGTACAGGCACCTTGTGTGCCACTGCTGGTTTGACCCTACCCGTAGCACCACAGGGTCTCTGATAGACTCTCCACAGCCAGCGCAGGGCCATACCGCCCCCTGTGGACATGACTCCTCATTGCACCCTGGCCCCACTGGAATTACAGGTAATACTGTACTGAAAATTACCTTTCCATGACATCAACATAAACATTGTGAGGTTTTAGTCTTTCTTACAGCATGTTCATGATAAAGTGACTTGTATCTTTTTTCATAATCAACAGTAATCAAGAAGAAGTCAATGAGGGAACATTAAACGTTTAATCTTTACATTTCTCAGCAAAAACGTTCTCATCTCACTGGTGTGTTTAGGTTACAGGTTTTATCTAGTAACATTATTTGTATCATAAAGAATGAGGAAAATATTGAATCTGATGTATTCAAAACCAATTATAGCAATCAAAACTTTAACCTCAACCATAAGACAATGATTATAATAAAACATAATTATGTGTACATCATACAATATAAACCTGTGCACTTTTTATAATTATGTAAATTACAACACGTTTATCAAACTCACATTTGCTGGTATTAGTGTGGTCCTCCAAGGTTTCCTCCGGTAACATCAGGGTGTATTCTGACAAGACATCAACTGTCCCCAGTGAGTGGAATTCTGTCTGAGCTGGATTCAGTAGGCTCTCTCCTGACAATGGTCCGTCACAAAGCATGGCTCTGCACAAGTGTCTTGGAGCAACACTCAACCCTCTCAATTTTATAGAGATGTGCAATGCCCCCACAACCACCACATGTTGGCAAACACACACACACACACACACACACACACACACACACACATACTTACTCTTCAAAGCAATCTATTAAATTAACTCTCAACGAACACTCCTCCTCCCTATTAGCAAAACAATGCAACAGTTCTCTTCCCTTGGGTTATTAAAATCAGACCTAATTTGCGCTGGGCTCTAAATAGAGGAGGCTGGTGGGCACAGATGGGCTGAGATGGGGGAGGGAAGGATGGGGGCATCCCATACCACAGATAACATTGACACCAGTGCCAGCCTGTGCACTGATGAAGGTCTTTATTTTTTCCCCTATTAATTAACTTTTGCTTGATCATTATGATTTTGCCACCTGGATTTGCACCTTAACTAAAATGTATACTTTTCTTTTTCAATATAAGTGTTGATTTTTTTAAATAAGGCTCACTGAAACTTTACTCTCATCAGGGGCAGGAGTTTTCCAGGGGTGTTTTCTGGCCATTTGACCTGTCTGGGTAAATCCCTACAGAAATGTACAACGTCTGTGTCCTACCAAGCAAGCACCATTCAGTGCTGCAGTAGTTACACTGTCACACAGTCCTTCAGATGGGATTCTGCTCTCAGAGTTAATACAATAGCCCCCCTCTGCTGTTGCACCTCTGCTGTGCTACTGCCGGCATGGTCTCTATTGTTAGGGCAGTGCTTTGTCCTTGGATCCTCCCTCTCGTAATGAATCTGTCCCCATAGGTCAGGACCACTAAACTTGTTGCTGGTGTCTGTGGGCAATTTTCACAAAACAAAGGAACCCTCTCCATGTCCCACCCTGTAACGCCTCTTAAAGTTATTTTACCAGGAGCAATTAAAAGCATCCAGGGCGTGTGTAAGGGAGGAGCTGCCTCTTGATGAATACTCTACATACTGTACTGATCAAGCCCTGGGACACGCCCACTAATTTACACAGCCAGGCTGCCACCAGCGTCATCCCTAACCTGGGCCTCCCCTTTCCCCACACTCTGGCTAATGGAAACACGGAGCAGCAGAATGAAGTGGCCAGCTCTTTTAATTTTCCAGCCGTATAAAATAACAGAATTAGGTATGTATATTAATCAAGTCAGAAGACATTTGGCCGTGTCTCTGTTCCTCCTCCTTCATCTCCTCCTGTGTCCTGCTCATTACTAATGAAAGTCATCTACAGGGGCAATGAGACTGAGTGGAAGGGAGGGAAGAGGGACCACATATACTTGTTGTGATTTACACACGTTTGTATACATGGCAATTTGGCAGAGCTGTGTAATCTGTAGGTGTCCTGTACAGAACAAAGAAATGAATGAGAAACATGCAAATCTCTCACTCCTTCTGATTAATTAACCCTTTCTGTTGTTGGCTGGATTAATTGGACCGGCTATGTGTAAATGTGTGTGTATGTGTCACTGTGACCATGTTCTATGGGCAGTATAGTATCAGCAGCCCTATATTGCCCTAAAAAGGCAAAACGCAGTAACTTCGAATGTGGTCCAAAATCTTTGATCTGTTGTAATGGCCAGGTATATTATCTTATGAATGTGGTATTTTGTTTCCTGACACAAGAACAAGCCAGTTGATCAGAATATATCATGGAGTATCATGGGTCCGGTACTGTTCGGTTTATATTTGTTACCCCTTGGCACCATCATCAGAAAGCACAGCATTATTTTAACTGCTACGTAGACCATACACAAATGTACATTTCTGTGTCACCAGAGTATTTTAGGTCCACGGATAAATTATAAGATTGTATTAGTGATTTCAATACTTGGATGGCTCACAACTTCCTCCAGCTAAATCAAGACAAGACAGAGGTACTTATTGTTGGAGTCAAAGCACAGAGAAAGAATCTAGCCGCACATTTTGATTCACGGGCAATAAAGATAAAACACCGGGTAAAAAACATAGTTGTTATTTTAGATTCTGAACTCAATTTCGAATCACACATTAGGAATGTAACCAAAATATATTTTTACCACCTGAGGAACATTGCGAAGGTGCGGGCGTTTCTCTCTCAGGCTGATACAGAGAGACTCATCCATGCTTTTATTACAAGCAGGCTTGACTACTGCAATACTCTCCTGTCTGGTCTACCCAAGAAAGCCATTGGTCAACTGCAAAGCATACAGAATGCTGCAGCACGGGTACTGACGAAGACCAAACAGAGAAAACACATTACATCAGTTTTAAGGTCTCTGCACTGGCTGCCTGTGAGTTTTAGAATACATTTTATGATTGGTTTTTAAATCAATCCACGATTGTGCACCCCAATACATGTCAGACATGCTTTTAAGTTATGTACCCAGTAGGTCCCTCAGGTCCTCTGGCACTGGCATTTTAACTATCCCAAAGCCTAGGACCAAGAGGCATGGAGAGGCAGCCTTTTAGTTACCATGCCACCAGCCTCTGTAATAGCCTGCCAGAGAACCTGAAGGGGGCCGAAACTGTGGACATTTTTAAAAAAGATCTTAAAACACTCATTTTTAGCTTTGCTTTTCCTTAGGGTGCCTTTTAGTAGTTCTGTTTTTTATTGTTATTCTTTTGTTTTTTTGATGAGTAGTAAATGTTTCATTTTATTGTTTTTTTCCTGTGAAGCACATTGTGTTGCATTCCATATCTAAAATGTGCTGTATAAATAAAGCTTGATTCGTTCTGATTTGATGAAAACTTGCTGTCTGTCTAGACAGAAAAATATTTTAAAGTCCAATTTTGCAGTAAAAAATAAACTGTAGTTACTGCGTTTTGCCTTTGTTGACCATTTTAACCTATCATGTCAGCACTTGTCACAGTGACAAAGGACAACACGTGGCCCTACAACATATAAGCACACACACACACACACACACAAATACAGATTCATCACAGCCCTACACAGCACGCTTACATAGAGGACATCAGGGTACCTTATACTAGAGGCATTCAAAGAATGGCTGTCACAGAGTGCAAGACAATTTACTAAGTTATGATTGAAATTATAGAGTTATTACAGTACATGAAGAAAAACCTTGTCTCCTCCTTATCAACTGAATTCGTATCATACCTGCTGGAACTTTGACCACACAAGGAAATTGAAGGAAAACAAAGAAGAGACAAAACGACAATACATGCTCATGGACACCTTTATTTCTCTTTGAAATCCCTTCCTTTCTCCCCCATTGCTCTTTGTTTAGTTTTGCCCCTTTACAGAGCATGGACAACACACTGTTACCTCAGCATATTTCTCTTCAGGTTGCCTCTCTATTTTTGGCATGTAGCAAAGGTTTTGCCTGTTCATTTTTGACTTGCTGATTCCTGTCTGATCCCGACTGGTCATAGTAAGTTGGCACTTTGTGATAGGCTCTTCCTCCTACCATTTATTATTGTTTGACGTAGGCTACTTTCAGCCTTGTCTTCCAGTTACTGTTGGCTCATCTTATTTAGTTGACTATGTCATTCTATATACACCACAATGCAGTTCTCACTTTCTCAGTTTGTGTAGTGTCACCATTTAGGACTTATAAAAGGGTCATATTGCTATGTCATACATTCACATACATGTATTTGTCTTTCTCTATCTCATGGAAGCACTAGGGACTGGGGAAGCCCTCATATTCCCTCATACCTTTATCAGTTCTGACCATTTCTGCCCCCTCCCTAACATACAGTATCCATCTCCCATCCAATGAGATCAAGGCAGTGACTATGTAACATTGGGTCACACACACTCTAGGAAACATTTATGTGGGAGTCAAACAAAGTGTTATGCTATCTAGAGTGACAATGATGTTCCTTGTAGCTTATCTGCCAAAGTAAGGTACAGCCTACTGGAGCCTACTCACATGGGTAGACCATAATTCTTTACTAAACTAGATGACTGCCAATTCAATTATTGGGAAAATATAGCCCATGATAATCAGATTGGCTACATTGGCTATCAGGGTCATAGGTGAACAAACATGTGATATCAATTTCGAAGGACTACTTTACAAACATCTGAACTGCAATCATTGTGCTTTGTTCGTTATTTTCAGCAAGAGGGATGTCAAGTTTGTTAACGATTGTAACAATACGAGACGTCTGTGTGAATAGTACACGGGGTACTGTCTCATTTCTTAATTTTTTCATGTAGTTTACTGTCATCGTGGTTGCTGAAACGTTGCAGCAATAAAACAGGGCTGCTGTTGCTGAGGCTCGGCGGCTGGCTGTACATAGGCTAGACTAGAGCCATAGCTCTACAACATCCGGGCATTCCTCAGCCTGCGCAGAAACGGAATGGCGGAGGTAAGTGAGCAAAAAGGCTTGAGGAGGAACATGAGGACTAATGATTTTGAAACAGCTCTGCATTTGAGAGCCTCTGTCATCCTAGACGGCATATATCGATGTTGACAATCGTATCAACGGGTTACGCAGGGTTGTGAGTTAGCTAGCCATGGGGTTGATAACTAACGAAGTAAAATGGGGGTATTTTGTCCGTCTCGCCTCTCCGCGTTCTTCGCGTTAAAAAACCATTCCCAATTTGCCAGATCGTGCGCTATAGAAAACAATGGGAGACCGGCTAGACCGTGGTGCTGAAGAAGTGGTCCAGGTGTGCTCCGTTATAGCAAGGCATTTTGACAGCAAACTTTGAGAGAAGTCCGACTTATTTCAGATACTCTCACGGTGTCTTTTCGAGTGAAAACGCAACCTCCAGAACTATTTCCTCTCTCGGGTCATTCGTGTGTCAGAGGAAGGAACGTTCAGCACCAAGTTACAGGAAAGCGCCCTGGCCCTGGTCAACGCGTCCTAAAGTGGAGTGGACCAAGCTTTACAAAGTGGCCATTAACGTAGGGCTACCAGGCGGTCACTAATGTATTGTTTGTGAGAGTATCTGCCCAAGAGTTTTAAGTAGACCACTGCTCTATTTGCTTAAGGTCAAAAGTAACTCTTGAAAGTTGCTGTAGCCCTGAACTAGCTCACCTAATTGACCAAGTCAAAGTCTTGATGATTAGTTGACAAGTTGAATCAGGTGTGCTAGCTTTGGAATAGATCAAACACATTGTGGAATGGCTGGGGGTCCTCCAGGAGATGTTTGAGAACCACTGTCATAGGTCAACTCGTCCTATCTTCATGGATTGTCTTGTTGGCCAAACAGTCACATTTTTAAATTACCATTAGTTTCCACTGTTGGATAAACTTTGACGTTCTTTAATTCACGAGTGGCTGTAAGGCAAGTAGAAAGACTGGTAAACACTTTACTTAATATGACAGTTGGGCCTATGCATTATTATAAATTGGGTGGTTTGAGCCCTGAATGCTGATTGGCTGACAACCATGGTATATCAGACCATATGTATTTTTACTGCTCTAATTACGTTGGTAACCAGTTTATAATAGCAATAAGGCACCTCTGGGGTTTTTGGTATATGGCCAATATACCACGGCTAAGGGCTGTGTCCAGGCACTCTGCAATGCTTTGTGCATAAGAACAGCCCTTAACCGTGGTATATTGGCCATATACCACACCCCTCCATGCTTTATTGCTTAATTATAAACTGGGTTGTTAGAGCCCTGAATGCTGATTTGGCTGACAGCTCTGGAATACCACGGGTATGACAACATTTCTTTTTACTGCTCTAATTACATTGGTAATCAGTTTATAATAGCAATATGTCACGTCAGGGGTTTGGGTTATATGGCCAAACTCTGCGTTGTGTTGTGCATAAGAACAGCCCTTAGCCGTGGTATATAGACCATATACCACACCCACTCGGGAACTTATTGCTTTATTATAGCGCTATAATTGCATTTGAGGACTTGTCGTGAGCAAGTATGACAGGTCTTGTGTCTTATTATCATCTCATAATGATCCTGACTAAATAAAAGTCATTTCGAGTTGACAATTGACAATTTGCTACATTAAGACATACCATTATAATCAGACATGAAAAAGGCTTATACATGCTTCAAATCAAAGTTTATTTGTCACGTGCGCCGAATACAACAGGTGTAGACCTTACAGTGAAATGCTTACTTACAGGCTCTAACCAATAGTGCAAAAAAGGTATTAGGTGAGTAAGTAAAGAAATAATCAAACAACAGTAAAAAAGACAGTGAAAAATAACAGTAGCGAGGCTATATACAGTAGCAAGGCTATAAAAGTAGCGAGGCTACATACAGACACCGGTTAGTCAGGCTGATTGATGTAAGAAACAAGTAAGAAAGCATAATATCTGTGGGCATTATACCTGTACTGTTGCTCCTCAGACTGTGGGTGTGTCCAGCTGTCCACTGTAGAGCTAGTCATCAGCTCTCAAGTTTAGTTGAAAAAGGGCAGTTCAGAAGAAGCCAAGAGTCAGCTGATCTATAATGGGATGAACAGGCACCTCTTGATCCTCCACGATGGTAACCCTCCGTGTGTGTGTGTCTTAGCTGGTTCGATGGGCTCTAGAGATCACAGACGCAGCCTAGTGGAGATCCTGAGGCAGGGCTATGAGGGGCCGGAGGAGGAGTCCAGGGCCCTAGTGGAACTGGAGAAGAGCAAAGGGGCCTCCCAATGAAGATGGCAGCACGCCCCCACACTGTGAGTACAGCTCCTCTGGCATAAGGGGCTTCATTTATCAACCGTGTATAAAATTCTTACTACTGTAAATTCTGGCGTACGTGGAGATTCTAGGATTTGCATGCACAACAAACTGATCAAACTGTCACACGCAACATATATGCATGTTTTCATTGATAAATCAGAGCCATACTATGTTTACTAACCCGCCTGGAAAACACCCTCAATTCACATTTTATGGTAACAAAAGCACCCTCATTTGCTATAGGATTTGGAGATGTTGGAATTGGGCCATGATTAAAGATTAATGGCAAATGTTATTACATTTCTGTAGAGATGTGGGCAAAATGTTTTATCTTTTGCAGTGATTTTTTTTCAAACTAAAAACGCATGCTGCCTATAGCGAGTGCCAAACACTGGCCACGCATTCTGCAAGATTGATTGTCCTTTCAAACAATTAAAAAGTAAATTCTACAGCCCACACTTCTATGCAAAATACGAATTGTTCAATATTTTGTTTATCAATAGATTATTTTGCTTCCTTGTTATAGGCTCAGAGATTAAATGGGCTATGTTGTGCTTCTATCTCACAACAATGCTGTAGCCTACACATACTTTCAAATGTTTTAAATAGGCTACCAGTCTATTTACTTTCGAGCATGCTTGGCTATAGTATTGAATGAACGATTAATAAATGGTAGCCTAATATTTGTTGTTTAGCGGGAATAAATCATGTCAGAAGAGGAGAGATGTCCTGCAATATGATTATGATTGAGGCCTATATAATAAAACAACATATGTGACTGACCGGCTCGATTCGGTCTTATGTAGCAAAATTTGAAATTGTGTTTTTTTACATTGGATAAAAGTAAAGACTCAGATCTAGAAAATTGTATATCATAGACTACAGTTGAGGAACAATGGGAAAGTAATTCTGCTTTGAAAGTTGATAAACTTTGCTCTTTGCTTGACATTGTAACCCCACTTTTGAGAAAATGTCCCTTGAATGTTTTGGTACATCTACTGGAGAGCCCTGCTTTGTATACACCCATTCAGCATTGTTCACACCCTCTTAAGCCTTAGCCCAAACCATCTCTTTAAGGATTCACATGAGGCCATATGCTAAACAGAGTGAGTACGACGGTAGTGTACTAAACAACCAAAGATTTCAAGGCTAAAGGCTGGTTTATACTACGTCTATCGACATGTCTGTAGATAGTTTTCGCAGGGACATCATGAACATTCTATTGTCGTACAACATCAAACTTGTCATTATGAAAAAGTATAAACACAAAAACGACAGGCTGCATGACATCAGCAGCCTGGTTGTTCAAAATAGCATAACTGGTGTATGTTAACACCAATAAACCTATCCGTTTAAAAATGAATTTAGTATATGTCAATCTAGCAAACCAGGCAACTACAAGCAACTTTCTAAACAATGTTTTGATTAGTTTCTAGCTTGTTAGCTAGCTAGTTATCTGGCTAGAGCCAGTTCAAATAATGACCATATCATATAGCTGACAACGTCTTACATTTAGATAATTTGTATTCATTATTACAGAAAAATAAACTCACAACAATATAATTATTTACAAGTTAACGGTGAGCTAATTACAGAAAATAGCTTAGGGTTGTTAGTGTGACGAAATAAAAGCAGGGCATTGTACCAGAGAATTTTAGAACTTGGACACTGTCTCGTTGGCCTAACGTTATATCCCAATTTGACTTTGGTGAGGTCATGTTGTTCTTCACATTACTGTCTGGTAAACACACACACTCAAATAAAATCAACGTTTATTTGCCACATGCACAGGATACAGAAGGTTTAAACGGTACAGTGAAATGGTTACTTGCATAGTGGAGTCTTTTGTTTAGACATGTAGCTAGCTAGCTAGCTAGCTAAACAATTAACCATGATCCCAATTCATAGCGTTACTACCCTGAATGAATCTGCAGGTAGATAAAACTAACCAACTAGGTTCAATGTTAGCTAGCTAGCTAACATTAGGCTATAACTAGCAATGCAAATGGCTCTGACATACAAATAATATTACTACACAGATCATACGCGTAACGTTAGCTAGCTAGCTAACAGTACGCTTTACCTTACAATGAAAACAACTTTCTGACAAATTAGAAATGCATAATATCTGAAAATGTAGCTAGCTAGACTCTCTTACCCGTATACATGGTTGAACGATTCTCCCTCTCTTGTCACGCATGCCATGGTTGCCCTTAGTTTGAAGATGTAATCAGGAGACAGGTGTTTTATACAACAGTGTGTTCTCTTTTCGACTCCCTCTGCATATTTGCAATCAAACTGCAGAATTTTCTCCATCTCCTTAGCTATCATACTGTGCTTTACCGGACATTCCACTGATTTTCAAAACTCGGTCCTCCTGAAAATTAGCAACACTTTTGGAGTTCTTCGTTGATTTCTTTATAAAAAAAGCAGAATTATAAAGGATTACCTACACATGCTGAGCAGCTCATGTTATAGACAGAAGCGTGCTACATGGCAGACCAATCCGAACTCATCTCTCGGCATGTCCAGCCCAGCCATTACCTCAGTCAATCATGACTAGCGGGAAGGTTCCTGTATTTTTCCGTGGCTAAACCAGCAAGGTTCAAAAGCCTGACCACACTGCACCCCTCCAGACCATTAGTGAATAACATTATTATATGCAATAGATTATCAATTATTCCATAATTCTAAATTATATCGCCCAATCCCACATTGACCCAGAGCAATCACTGTCTCTCTCTCTGTCCCCCTTTCTCTCTGTGTAGGGCAGTGAGATGCCCCTGGAGGAGCTGCTGGCGCTGTATGGCTACGAGGTGTCTGACCCCCTCCTACAGCAGGACAGGGAGCCCAATGAGCTGTCTGCCAGTCTGCCTGACATGACACTGGACAAGGTGAGACCTGGGTATACCTAGACATAGCTGTGACAGATAACTGAAAACACAGCCAGAAAAGCATCAGATCAAGGGTGCTGAGTCTCTTCTTAGTATTTTATTGATTAATTTGTTAGTAATTGGTTATTGGTGCACCCACCTGGTTTTCTAGGCTGAAATCAATCAATAGTTAGTTAAAAGGCAAGATGGAAAACCAGCATAGAGTACGCTGTAATTGTCGTGGAGCTGTTTAACTCCTGTATTCAACAGCATTACATGATACATGTTTTGGCATTGACATGATATCTATTGATTCTTTCATGGATAGTTCTGACTTGGTCCGTAAAGAAATTAGTTAAGATTGTCCCCTGTCTTGTCTATAAACACTCAGAAAACATGACAATTACAGAATCACTTTCATATATCATGAATGCCATTTACTTCACTGTGTGTGATGCTGAGAGAAGGTAGTGGACTGTTCCATTGAGACAGTAATGGACTGTTCCATTCTTCCAGGACCAGATAGCTAAGGATCTGTTCTCAGGAGAGGATGAAGAGGAGTCATCAGCTGATGACCTCACTCCCTCTGTCACCTCCCATGCCTCCGACCTCCTCCGCCGCCACCTAAGAGGTACAACCAATGATGTCATATACAGTATCATACTATATAATGGGTATGACACACTTCTTCCCTTCCCAGCACAGCTACCACTTTCCATTAACAGACCTCCACCCACCCAACCTACCACTCAGGAGAATCCCATTCCTGTCATATCACGTCAATATATTTTTTGAAATGGTCCGAGTGCCCTTTTATGGCAAGACTGATTTGTTGTACCGGGAAGGTGTTATTGGGTAGTATTATGAGAATGCTACATATTGGCAGTGGTGTAAAGTATTCAAGTAAAAATACTTTAAAGTACTACTTAAGTTTTTGGGGTATCTGTACATTACTTTACTATTTATATGTTTGACTACTTTTACTTTTACTTCGCTACATTCCTAAAGAAAATAATGTACTTTTTTTCCCTGACACCCAAAAGTACTTGTTACATTTTGAATGATTAGCAGGTGAGGAAAATGGTTCAATACACATTTATCAAGAGAACATCCCTGGTCATCCCTACTGCCTCTGATCTGGCTGACTCACTAAACCCACATGCTTTGTTTGTAAATTATGTCTGAGTGTTGGAGTGTGCCCCTGGCTATCAGTAAATTAAAAACAAAAAATGGTGCTGCCTGGTTTGCTTAATATAAGGAATTTGAAGTGATTTATACTTTTACTTTTGATACTTAAGTATGTTTAAAACCAAATACTTTGACTTTTACTCAAGTAGTATTTCACTGAGTGACTCACTTTTTCATTTTCTATTAAGGTGTATTTACTTTTACTCAAGTATGACATTTGGGTACTTTTTCCACCACTGCATAGTGGTGTAACAAATGTTCCATTTCTGTTCTCCAGCCCATTCCCTGGCAAGCGGAGACAAAGGCACCTTAGTCAGCACCTCAGAAGAAGATTCAGACAATGATGACGACGCCTCCATTCCCTCCAATGATGGACACAAGGTGAGACACTGGGGACTACTGAACAGTGCTCAAATCCTCTACAATTACTCTTTAGGTAAGTATAAAAACCTGTTGTCGGTATGACTGAAACTGTGGTTGTTCTTTTACCAGGACATCATGGTGGGCTCAATGTACCAAGCCAAAATCCCTACTCTCAGCCCATACACAGACCAGGAGAGAGGTAACCCCCAATTTCCCCTTTCAGAATCAGTGCATATTTTGGATTAGTGTGTTGACACTTTTTGATTTGCCTCAGTCTCACAAACATCCTTATACCTGTGTCTCTCCTGCTCCCAGTCTATGAGAATGAGGACCAGCTCCTGTGGACCCCAGACATGCTGTCAGGCCAGGCTGTAGAGGAGTTCCTACTAAGTGCCCAGAGATGGGGAGGCCAGGAGGGCGCTAAAGACACCCTTATCACTGGGGACATAATCAAAGATAATGATCAGGTACTGTAGCGGGTTGGGGGCTAAAGCAGGAACAGAGAGGGACTTAGTGGGGCTAGAGCTAGACTGAACAAAAATATGAACGCAACATGCCTGAATTTCAATGATTTTACTGAGTTACAGTTCATAAGGAAATCAGTCAATTGAAATAAATTCATTAGGCCCTAATCTATGGATTTCACATGACTGGGCAGGGGAGCTGCCACGGGTGGGCCTGGGAGGGCATAGGCCCACCCACTTGGAAGCCAGGCCCAGCCAATCAGAATAAGATTTTCCCCACAAAAAAGGCTTTATTACAGACAGAATACTCCTAAGTTTCATCAGCTGTCCGGGTGGCTGGTCTCAGATGATCCCGCAGGTGAAAAAGCCAGATGTGGAGGTCCTGGGATGGCGTGGTTACACGTGGTTTGCGGTTGTGAGGCAGGTTGGATGCACTGACAAATTCTCTAAAATAACATTGAAGGCAGCTAATGGTAGAGAAATTGACATTAAATTCTCTGGCAACAGCTCTGGTGGACATATCTGCAGTCAGCATGCCAATTGCACGCTCCCTCAAAATTGTAAACATATATGGCATTGGGTTGTGTGACAACTGCTCATTTTAGAGTGGCTTTTTATTGTCCCCAGGACAAGGTGCACCTGTGTAATGATCATGCTGTTTAATCAGCTTCTTGATAATCCATCCACCTGACAGGTGTGGCATATCTTGGCACAGGAGAAATTCTCACTTAACAGGGATGTAAACAAATTTGTGCACAACATTTTGGAGAAATAAGCTTTTTGTCTGTATGAAACATTTCTGTGATCTTTTATTTTAGCTCCTGAAACATGGGACCAACACTTTACATGTTGCGTTTATATGTTTGTTGTCCAATTAACTTTGTTTCCATGTTGAGTGACTTCTACACAGTTCACATTGTGGTCGAGGTCACAGATTTCAGTCACAACTGTTTCCCCTTTTTTCTCTTACTCTCCCTCAGGCTCTGTATGAGCTGGTAAAATGTAGCTTCAATGCAGAGGAGGCACTGAGACGTCTGCGCTTTAATGTGAAAGTATTCCGCGGTAAGACCTTTCACTACACATTTACTACTGTTGTCTAGTATGTATTGGCACCTTACTGCAATACCTTACTAGTAACAACAACTCTATAAACTAATATCAATAATAACTCACTAGTGGAAGCGATTTGATTAATTCAACTCAATACAATTTTGTCTTTGAGGACCAACCACCAGGGGTGGTGGTTGGTCCTCTAAGACACAATTGTATTGAGTTGAATTAAGATTCTTCAACTCAACCACCCCTGTAAATCAAAAATGTGTTGTTAATGCTCTCCAGCTGTTTAGTCTCTGGATGCTACCAGTATTTTCAATTTCAGAGCATTTAAAAAAAGATGTCCCAAATTTCTTGTGGGATCATGGAACTTCTTTGGTTTCTTTGGAACTTCCTCTGCTTTCCCTTGGAAATGCAATTATTTGATAGACCTAACATGAACCCATGTTACCAACAACTTGAAAATACACTCATTCTATATATTGGCCTAGGTCAAATATTTAGGCTAAATCCCAGGGCTCATATTCACAAAGAGTCTTATCTTATTCGTATCAGCAGTCCTACCCTGAAACCCTTTTTGAATATGGACCATGGTCTGTCATCTTGACTAAGGCTACAAAATGTTTTTGATCCTGCATTTCCGTTGTGCACACCCAAGCTGGGAGTGTAGGTGAAAATGTAGGCAATTGTGCCCGCTACAGTGTAGGCTGACAAATGGTTCATTGTCTTGCGGTATTATAATATAGATAATGGAAATCATTGCATTCAAACATTGTGGCGCTTATTGGGTGAATGGATTTACAGTTATCATCTTGACATGGTGAGTTACTGTAATATGGCTGTAGTATGAGTTACAAATAATTCAAGTCTGCTTTTAGGGTATATTCCCACCTAACTGCTGTTGTCTTCTGTGTAGAGGAGCTGTGTGCCTGGAGCGAGGAGGAGTGTCGAAACTTTGAACATGGCTATCGAGTTCATGGGAAGAACTTCCACCTCATTCAGGCCAATAAGGTGAGCAGAACATAAACTTCCATCTTCAGGTTTGGGGAGAACCTGATTTGCTACAAAGCTGAAATTCTCAGTTTTTCAGTCATGACATTGACTGGTATCATACCTTACCCCTTAAATGCAAATGTTGACAGCTGCTTCATCATAACCTGAGGCTTACCTGTACAAACCTGCTTGTCTGCATTGATCAGATAGGAAACTCACTGATCTCCATACTGCAGCAAACAGTAAACCACACTGTGTTTACATGTCAGGTACGCACACGGTCGGTGGGGGAGTGTGTGGAGTATTACTACATGTGGAAGAAGTCAGACCGCCACGAGTACTTTACCCAGCAGACCACCAAGCTGGGTCGCAAGAAGTACAGTCTGCAGTCAGGGAACATGTAAGTAGCACTGCAGATATGAGACGTCTATCTTAATTACCCTTTCTCAGGGATGCAAACTAGTCACCTTTCGGCGAAATTCACCGTTTTGAATCCAAAATAGGTGACCTACGTGATTCGTGTAGATCCGATGAGAAAAGTTTGGGCGAGGGGGTGGGGGGGCTTTGGATGACTACTGGCTGTATGCGAACGAGTGATGCACGTTTGGAGCAGTACTGGCTGTATCCAAGGCTCAGCCAATCGTTCACTTAAAAACAGAATGCAGCACACGACTGAAGAGAGAGAAGAGACAACCAATGTGCTAGTTACTGCATCAGCACGCGCTCTGGAAGAGGGCGTGGAAGGCAGTTTGCCAGTTAATTTACAGCAGCGCGTGCCCTGAACGATAACAGAGAGGTAGGTGAGAAGCCTGACAACGGAGACGGGGGTGAGAAGGTGAAGAAGCATACTTCATGAGCTGTAACCGAAAACTGGCATTTGGAAAGTTTGAGGTAAGGGAGAAAGTTTGGTGGAACAAGTATTGTTAGCATTGTTAAGTATCTTGCTAGACCGAGGTAAAGACAGTTTCAAGTTGGATATTCAACGGATATTCGTGCTTTCAAACCTCAATAGCTTTCAAACCACTTGAGCCACAGACTCCAAATAAGTGTCATGATGTTGGAACAATTGCGCACAACATTGCACAGGTCTTATTTTCACGATTTGGACATTAATTCGCTTTCCAAAGCTAATAAACATGTGGAAATGTGAGCAGCATTTTGTATTCCTAGTTGAATTAGTTAGGGAGCGTAAACAAAGTACAAAAACATTTTTACATTCGAATTTCAATAGCTCCTTGGTCATGTGACCTACTTGACTCAAACAAGGTTCAGAATGTCCACTGACTACCCTTCTATATTGCACACCCTTTAGTTCGTCTATTTTCATCTCACAAGATTTTACATGCATTTTTTTCAAAATGTAATATTTCAATAGCTCCTTGGTCATGTGACCTAGTGACTTCAAACAAGGTTCAGAATGTCTACTCAGTGGGCCTACACATTGCACACCCTTTAGTTTGTCCATTTTCATCTCACAAGACTTTACATGAATTTTTCTAAATGTATACACATACATAGAGGCATTTTTCAGCTATGATTTTACCACTCAGAATGGATATGACAATGGGGCCAGCACAGGACGTAATACACCCTTACAACAATCTGCTTTTTGATCTTCTTGACTTCTTATCTGGTAAACTGCTACTGTGTGTCAAGAAAAGAGCCCCAATTAGGGGTTAGTGTACTCCAGTAAAAAAGGGCTGGTTTAGATTAAAAACTATTGCCCTGTGTCCCCGTTCATAGGGGCATGAGAGACAAGTAGGTGGTAGAATTGAGTTTGCACTTTATTGGCCCAAACACCCACAGACCCACAAGGTTGAGGTTACTCATGGACAGCATTTATGCGTTGTCTTCTAACTGTCCAAGAATAGGATCCAAAGTGTTAGGAAATATTTGTTCCCATAAATACAAAGGAGGATGTCTCTCCTCATACCTCTGGCACTTTAGTCAGACTGCCAGATTTTGCACCACAGAACCAATCAGGGGAGAATACATACAGGTCAAGGGTGCCAATTGAAAGTCAAGGGGTGTGAAAATGGACAAACTAAAGGGTGTGCAATATCGAAGGGTAGTCAGTGGACATTCTGAACCTTGTTTGAAATCACTAGGTCACATGACCAAGGAGCTATTGAAATTTTACATTTTAAAAGATTCATGTAAAATCATGTGAGATGAAAATTGACAAACTAAAGGGTGTGCAATGTGTAGGCCCACTGAGTGGACATTCTGAACCTTGATTGGAGTCACTAGGTCACATGACCAAGGAGCTATTGAAATTTTACATTTTAAAAGATTCATGTAAAATCATGTGAGATGAAAATTGACAAACTAAAGGGTGTGCAATGTGTAGGCCCACTGAGTGGACATTCTGAACCTTTTATTGAAGTCACTAGGTGACATCCCCAAGGAGCTATTGACATTAGAAATATGGACAAATTCATGTAAAAACGTGTGAGATGAAAATGGACAAACTAAAGGGTGTGCAATATAGAAGGGTAGTCAGTGGACATTCTGAACCTTGTTTGAGTCCAGTAGGTCATATGACCAATGAGCTATTGAAATAACATTTTTTAAGTAAATCATTTAAAATAGTGCGAGATGTAAATCAACAAAAAAAAAGTGTGTGCAATGTGTGTCTATGCCATCGGGTTAAAAGTTTTAGGAGTAATGGTTAAATAGCTATTTAATTTGAAAAATTTGATTTGTCACTATGTTGACGGCCCCTAACTGCTGTTGGTGGAGGTAAGGAAAACTACAGGCGAATATCTGTCGAATATCCAACCTGACACTGTCTTTACCTCGGTTCTTGCTAGCTGGATCGAATTATCCGTTATAGCTTGCCAGAGAAATGTTGAGCAACGTTAGCCAACTGAACTGATCAAATAATTGAGTTTATGGTGTGAAAATTAGCTGGCTAATGAAGTCAGACAGCTAGCTAACGTTACAACATCAGATGACCTAACGTTAGTAACCTAACCAATTAGCTATAGTATTAACTGGTAACGTTATACGACTCCTTGCCGTTTCTCAAGTTATAATGCGTTAGTTGCCTACTGGACCCTGGCAATCTGTGTGAAATGTTAACTAGCTAACAAACTAACTACTATCTGTGAACTAATGTTTTCCCTCTACAGTACAGTAAGTTATGTGGTTAATTTTCAGAATGAAAGAATTAGGTGAAAATGAGGCGTTGCTTGTTAAACAGTTAAGTTTAGCTGGGCCTGGCTTAAGCTGGATGCCACTATAGAGGTGAAAGGAACACCACACACTTTCCCTCTTTCTCACTTTTTCAATGCAGTGGATAAAAAGGGGTATGCCAGTTGTACTCTCTGCCTGAAAGAGCTCAATTATGCACATTGTAGAACAGATGTCCACAGGCAGAAATTGTACAATGTAATAATGTGCAGTGTAGCCCAAAGATATTGCTTTCGTTGTGTTGAACTTGACAGTAACACTTGTGTGTGTGAGTGAGGGGGGATTATCCCATTTTTTACTCAGTGAATGTTATTTTTGCACACATGTAGCCTTGTGCACTTGATCGATGTCTTCTATAGTGGCCACTATAATAGAGCAAAAAATAGAATGCCTGTTTGTTTCATTCAATTTCTACTTAAGATGTTTTTTTCCCAAGTGCAATATTTAGATGTGTGTGGTCACAAGCGTTCTATTATAAAGGCAGGCATGGCTAACAGCAATATTAGTGTATTGTTTTTTTTCTCAAGACTTGAGTGTCATTTGCAGTAAAGTCTAGGCAACAAATATCATTGAATGCTTCCTTTACATTTTTTAGCTGTGAGTTATTTTCACATTAACCACTTTATTTTACACACAGAGACTGATTATGTAGATCATATTCTTTTTTAATTAGTTAAAACCTGCATTTCCCCCTAGCAGGGATTATTTTCATGTTTCAGTGCAACAAAAAAAAGTGTCACCTTTTTGGGCCCTCAGTGGTTTGCATCCCTGCTTTCTAGACTTGACACTCAAGCTGCATTTAAATGCCGGCTAAATTAGCACATGCCCCCATCATGTTGTTATGATCTTTTCCTTGGCATGACACTTCTCAGAATATATTATTTAAATATGGTGTAGGAAAAGGAAATGTGGACACAGTGTGGACACAGCAGACATATCTTTACCATGATGGGAATGTGACAAGATCATCTTTATCAGAACCGGAAAGCTGCGTGTAAATAACAGGTGTAGAGACAAGTAAACAATATAACCTCCCAATTGTAATTGTTTTCAGACTAGAGATTTGTATTATGTTTAGCTGATATCATGCTGGGAGTTTGAAACTCAGAACGGAAATGAATGTTCTTCTTGGACAAGTTCATGTGCAGTTGGGACTGTTTACACAAGTTTCCTACTGTGTTGTCTTCCAGGGAGGATGGAGAGCAGGATGGAGAGCAGGATGGAGAGGGTGGGGAGATGGAGGGGTGCTCCCAGATTGAGCCCCACTCACCCCCACCAGTCATGGACCTGGACAAGCAAGGTAACCCCTGGTCCCTAGCTTTAGCCCCAGTCCTATACTGGTCCTGATTCCTGCCCCAGATAATTTTACTGAGACCGACAGACCACAAACACTACAGCTTGTTTGAAGGACTGAGGTCATAAGAGTTATCTAGAACCATAAGGGATAGTTGTATGCCCTCTCCTCTGAAGTCGCAGGCATCCACCCACTTGCTGTACCATTTCAAAGATATGTCATGCCAAATCACCCCATATCCACCTGTCTCTGTCTTATAACTTTTTCTTGATTACATTATTTGTCTGTTTGATGGGTTGTGTTTATTAACATATATGATTTAAACCATTTTTATGTATTGTTTTATGTGTCTGTTTTCCCGTTGCTTTGTGTGTTTGTCTGTGGTGTTTCTACCTGTGTGTTGACATGGCGTTGCAGAGGAGGAGGGCCGACCCCGTCGCAGACGAACGCCCCGCTTTCTCTTAAAGCCCTGAGCTCACTACACACAGGCCACTCAAATCAGGCAGGGCCACCAGGTAAAGATTCTAATCAGGCAGGGCCACCAGGTAAAGATTCTAACCAGACAGGGCCACCAGGTAAAGATTCTAACCAGACAGGGCCACCAGGTAAAGATTCTAACCAGACAGGGCCACCAGGTAAAGATTCTAACCAGGCAGGGCCACCAGGTAAAGATTCTAACCAGGCAGGGCCACCAGGTAAAGATTCTAACCAGGCAGGGCCACCAGGTAAAGATTCTAACCAGGCAGGGCCACCAGGTAAAGACAGACAGAGAGAGGGATGGTGTGAGGGAGGTCTGGGGACAAGCTTCACTAATCTAGCTTATACTAACCACACTGGAGTCCTTGATATGAGGTCAGGTTTTCATGAGGTCAAGTTTCATGTGGTCAGAACTAGAGGGTCTTTTCCAAAAGACTTTTGAGGGCATTATGATTCTCAGGCCAGGAAGTTGAAAGTATGAAATATAAAATAGTAAACCATAATCAAATCTCAGGGCTCATGAAAATTATTTTATTGGAGGCTTAACGTTTTAGAAATGTTGTATTGGCTTCCTCTCAAGACTTTCTGAATTCTAACCTAAAACGATTGATGAGTAGTTTATTTACATTATTTGAATAATTATCTTACCATGTTTACCAGCTTTGTTAAATTGTACTTTGTCTGAAACTAAGATTTTGTATAGAGCTGATTGGGCAGTGGTTCCCTTTTTTCTCCTTAAAATGTCAATGCCAGTGATGACTGTCAGTTACCATTTGAGGTAGTGCTTGTTCAAGTCCCTCTTTGTAATTCTTCTCTCCTTGTCTAGATTCTGAATTGCGGATGGAGGTGTTGGAGTTGTGTGGTGCTCCTTGTCCCAGCCCAAGCCCACAGAGGGAGCAGCTGTTCAGCCACTTCTCTCCACTCCCCTCTCTGAAGGACCTGCAGCAGGAGCCCTCTCTGAACTGTCCTAGCCCGGTCCGCTGTTCCACCTCTCCCCCTGCCCAGCTCCACCCCTCCCCCCAGCCCTGCGGCAGCCCCACATCCTCCCCAGCAGAGCCTCATCTCTTGGGTTCTGGCTTCTACCAGCTGCAGCTGGGGCCCTACCTTCCAGACGGCCTATCCATGGGGCCAGAGGGTGGGGCCTCTCAGAGGCTGCAGGTGGACTTCTCCCTGCCCTCCGTCCCCCAGCCCCCACCCTTGCCTGCCATTGCTCCATCCTCCTCCGTCACTTCTGACTTTGGGGCCATCAGCAGTTACCTGTGTCCCTCGGCCCTGTGCCCCCCTCCCGTCCAGCACTCCCGCTCTCTTACCCAGTGAGGGGAGGAAGAAGGGTGTCAATACTCTGGAGAACATTCCAATAATGGCTGGGTTGTTTGTACTTCTAAGTACTGCCAGTTGAAGCTAACTTGGACCAGAGCTCACCCATGTGATGGTGTGAAGCTCCCCAGGAGAGAAACTGTCTTTTTGCGCGGGAGATAGGCCTACCTGTATCAGAGTGTTTACTAGGGGACTCCCACTGCTCACAAGCACAATGGCTTACCTACCTGTCTATTCTGGAAGGGCAGTAGTTCAACAGAGACGTTCCCAGTTCTTAGAGAATTATTAGATATAATGTTGGGACTGGAAAAGCTGGTGGGCTCGTTGATGGCTCCAAAGCCAAAACAGTTAGTCTGATGTTTGTTGCAGTGGCCTCGTCCAGAGCAGAACTAGAGACTGTGATTTAACCTCCCTCACTGATTCCCCAACGTTTACTGGGAACAGTGAGCAGCAGACAGACATCATGACCTGGAGTCCTTGATGCTGTATTATAGCAGATGTTCACAAGAGATGTTCTCCCTCTCTATCAGTTCTGATAAGGCTGTTTTTAGAAGCAGGGTTCAGTCTGCACTTGTATGACTTATCACCACTCTGACTGTGGACCTCTTAGGTAGGATCTGCCTCCCTGGTTCACTGTGAGAGCTTCCACCTCTCTTGAACATCTACAACTGAAACTGAAGGTTTTGTATACAGTACGTTTAAGAGGAAAGATTTGTATAGGAATACCATGAAACTATGCTTTTGAGATTGTCACAATGTTTTTATTTTATTGTTCTTTGTTTCCAGTTGTTCAGGTATTCATTGGCAGGTTTGCAATAAGAAACCTGAGTTTGTGATGGGAGTCCTTGTGTTCTCTCTTTACAGTTTATGTTGACGTTTAAAGGTCTTGTACAGTACCAAACTCCCACAATTGCCTGACAACCATGGTAGGCACGTTATTCTATGTTTTGCGCATTATTGTACATGCTACTGTAGGTAAGTCACTGAATACACAGGTACTGTAGCCTCTGTCTTCTTCCCTGTATCTCAACTCCAGTTTTTGTGTGATTTAAGGTTTGAAAATTGCCCTGAACCACACATCCGTGTGGATAACAGTCATTGAAAAAGCCCAACGGCATTGAAGGATATCAACCCGAAAGGGGTGTGTTCAGAAGGGTGAAACGTTATGAACGTTGCAGATGGAGATTGTGATATACAGAGGTAACACGCTTGCTTATTCCGTACCGTTGCACCCTCCTGAACAGACCCCAGGTTTCACTGATACTGTACTGTATTCTGCCACTAGAGGACCTTGGCTGTCGCCTAGTCTGAAGAGAGCCTGCCTGCTTCGTTTCCCCTGCTCAGGGGGAGAGAATCCGTCCCCTGTGTTCTCTGTCCCGACGGCAGGAAAACTCAATTTCTTTATTTATTCCCCATTTTCTATTTTTATAGGTGGGGTTTTCCCTCTACTCCCTGCTCTGACCTGAGCTGTTCTAGATCTGTTTGTTTTTGTTCAACCGTTTACAGGAGGTTCTGGATGTTGACTATCAGGACAGGAATTGGAGTAGAAACACTGCCTTTGTTTTTTTCTTTTTTTGCATTTATATCGTACTGCTTCTGTTTATATTGGTTTATAATTATTATATTTTGTAAAAAACAAATACAAACAAAATATATAAATTTTTTTGACAATTAGTGAAAGTCATTGCACACATACACACACCAGTACTTGAATCCTAGTATTGTGTGCAAATCTGTTGAAAGAGGCTTTAGTACTTCAATTCAATTTCCAACAACATTGTACCCACATGAATCTCTTGTGGACAGACTATGTATCTGACCAAATTATGCAAGATTTTAATTATGGGCTAACCAAGATTGTACCAAAATGTTCTTACATATCCTGTGATTGGGTGGTGCCAGTATAGTAGCTGAATAACCCACTGCACTGTGGAGATCTCCAGTTATTCAGCAACTTGGTTAACCCAGAACTCACACTAAAAAACCCAGTAGCTGAATAACACATACCCAAACAAATCTCCACAGTACTTATGTACTGGCCTTACACTATGCCTACGGTATAACCAGGCTTCAAATTCAACTGGATATACTGTACATTTCTGCATTACATTATTTTGAAATAGGGTCTGATTTATTTGAACTGATGCAACAGAGCAAGAAATTACAGGCGTACTTCCTCAAAGGTAAACTGTTATAGAAATTTTGTTCTCAATGTTCATAAACTGAACTTCAATTAAACAAACTCTGTCTGTTACCCAGTATTTGTAAGATACTGGTTGAAATGAGACAAACAGAGGCCCAATCTATAATGGTCAAATGTAGATTATTTATTCATGGGAGAGCTCTGAGCTCTAAAAGGTGTACACAGTCTTTTATATGGTACAATGTTGAAATACAAAAAAATACAAAGGCCCCACCATTTTCCCCACCCTTTCCAGGAAATAGTGTTTTCCCACAGTACCCATTCATTCCTTATCACAATCTTTGCAACATAAGTCAAACTTGGGCGGCTCTTTAACAATCCCTCCTGTCTTCAAGGACAGGGGCCTCTCGCATGTGTCTGGTAGAATCAAAGAATTCTTTGTTCTCCCAGATACTCCCTAGATGAAGTCGTACCAACCTGTTCCATTCTCCACAATATTCATTTCTAGACACACACATTAATTGGACTACCATTTTGTCTTATAACCCTATCTCTATCTCATACATTTTCAGAATGGAATATTCTTAGATGTACAAACATTTAGTCATAAACATAAAATCTATAACAAACTCATTAATTATTCTTAATTCCTTGGAAAGTGACTAAGTGACTGACAGGTGAACACTAGCAAGATGCGATAACCATTCATTAGGAAATGTGGGAGGGATATGGCATCCACCAATTCCCATACATTGTTTTTCTAATGTGATCTGTGATCCACAATTTGATAAACAAGATAGTGAGCTTGGCATGTGTAGGCTATTGGCCCACTGTATGAGAGGCTACTACAGGACACTGTCATAACTGGAGGGGGGGGGGGGTTTGCCAGCGAACAGGATGAGTTAGTAAGGTTCTTGGGACTGTCACACATCTCTACACACTGTCTACGCAGAGCTCTGTATCACACCAGGACACATTATTCCATTTCTGTTAGTTACATGTCTGTGGAACTTGTTCAGTTTATGTCTCAGTTGTTGAATCTTGTTATGCTCATGCAAATATTTACACTTAAGTTTGCTGAAAATAGATGCAGTTGACAGTGAGAGGACGTTTCTTTTTTTGCTGAGTTTAGTACTATGGGAGCCAGAGGAGGCTGGTGGAAGCTATAGGAGGACAGGCTCATTAATGGCTGGAATGCAATAAATGGAACAGAGTCAAATGTGGTTTCCATAAGTTTGTGTTTGATACCATTTATTCCATTCCAGCCGTTAAAATAGACGCAGGTAATACACAGTGTCAAATACAGTAGACTAAACACACGTTTAACACATCTTATTTTACATCTTTAGGTCTCTCTCTCCCCCCGTTGAAGCTGCCCACCCCAGTCCTCCCAAGCTCCAGTCTGTCAGCGGTGAAAGGCATACCCAGATGCCTGAAGCTGCAGTAGACTACAAATTCCAGCTTCCCTGTGTCCAAGAACCGTATCTCCTCTGGTGCTCTGGTCTACTAGCTGCAGTACAGCACAAAGAAGCAGGTGTGTGGCCCACTGTCATCTCCAATCTGTCAGTTACTGTAGGACTATATAATGTATACAGTGTGATGTGTATAATATATACAGTGCCTTAAGAAAATATGAATACCCCTTGACTTATTCCACAATGTGTTGTGTTAGACTCAATTAAAAAGGGATTAAAAGTGGAAAAACTGTTTTTAGAAATGTTTGCAAATGTATTGAAAATTAAATACAGAAATATCTAATTTACGTAAGTATTCACACCCCTGATTCAATACATGTTAGAATCACCTTCGGCCTCGATTACATCTGTGAGTCTTTCTAGGTAAATCTCTAAGAGCTTTGCACACCTGGATTGTACAATATGTGCACATTATAATTTTTTTAATTCTTGAAGCTCTGTGAAGTTGGTTGTTGATCATTGCTAGACAGCCATTTTCAAGTCTTGCCATTGATTTTCAAGGCAATTTAGGTCAAAACTGTAGATAGGCCACTCAGGAACATTCAATGTTGTCTTGGTAAGCATCTCCCAGTGTCTGTTGGAAAGCAGACTGGACCAGGTTTTCCTCTAGGATTTTGTCTGTCCTTAGCTCTATTCTGTTTCTTTTTATCCTAAAATACTCCATAGTCCTTGCCAATGACAAGCATACCCACCACCATGCTTGAAAATATTAAGAGTGGTACTCAGTGATGTGTTGTTTGATTTGCCCCAAACATAACGCTTTGTATTCAGGACATAAAGTTCATTTCTTTGCCACATTTTTTGCAGTTTTACTTTAGTGCCTTATGGCAAACATGATGCATGTTTTGGAATATTTTTATTCTTTACAGGTTCTCTTCTTTTCACTCTGTCATGTAGGTTAGTATTGTGGGGAACTACAATGTTGTTGATCCATCCTCAGTTTTCTCCTATTACAGCCATTAAACTCTTAACTGTTTTAAAGTCACCATTGGACTCATGGTGAAATCCCTTAGCGGTTTTCTTCCTCTCCAGCAACTGAGTTACAAAGGACGCCTGTATCTTTTTAGTGACTGGGTGTATTGATACACCATCCAAAGTGTAATTAATACCTTCACCATGCTCAAAGGGATATTCAATGTCTGAGATTTCATTTTTACCCATCTACCAATAGGTGTGAGGCATTGGAAAACCTCCCTGGTCTTTTGTGGTTGAATCTGTTTGAAATTCACTGCTCGACTGAGGGACCTTACAGAGAAATGTATGTGTGGGGTACAGAGGTGAGGTTGTCATTCAAAAATCATGTTAAACACTTTTATTGCACACAGAGTGAATCCATGTAACTTGTTAAGCACATATTTACTCCTGTACTTTATTTAGGCTTGCCATAACAAAGGGGTTGAATACTTACTGACTGAAGAAATTGCAGCTTTAAATTTTTTATTCAATTGTAAACATTTCTAAAAACATAATTCCACTTTGACATTATGGGGTATTGTGTGTAGGCCAGTGACACACAATCTAAATGTAATCCATTTTAAATTCAGGCTGTAAAACAACAAAATGTGGAAAAAGTCAAGGGGTGTGAATACTTTCTGAAGGCACCGTATATCTACAGCAGGTGTTGGCGTTTTTGTCAGTTTTTTCCTCCATACAGTGCATTCAGAAAGTATTCAGACCCCTTGACTTTTTCCACATTTTGTTACGTTACAGCCTTATTCTAAAATGGATTAAATTGTTTTTTTCCCTCATCAATTTACACACCATACCCCATAATGAAAAAGCAAAAACTGTTTTTTAGAAGAAAAAAAAACTTTATTTACATAAGTTTTCAGACCCTTTACTCACTACTTTGATAAAGCACCTTATGCAGCGATTACAGCCTTGAGTCTTATTGGGTATGGAGCTACAAGCTTGGCACAACTGTATTTGGGGAGTTTCTCCCATTCTTCTCTGCATATCCTTTCAAGCTCTGCCAGGTTGGATGGGGAGCCTCGCTGCACAGCTATTTTCAGGTCTCTCCAGAGATGTTCGATCGGGTTCAAGTCCGGGCTCTGGCTGGGCCACTCAAGGACATTGAGACTTGTCCCGAAGCCACTCCTACGTTGTCTTGACTGTGTGCTTAGGATCGTTGTCCTGTTGGAAGGTGAACCTTCGCCCCAGTCTGAGGCCCTGAGCACTCTGGAGCAGGTTTTCATCAAGGATCCCTCTGTACTTTGCTCCGTTTATCTTTCCCTCGATCCTGACTAGTCTCCCAGTCTCTGACGCTGAAAAACATCCCCACAGCATGATGCTGCTGCCACCACCATGCTTCACCATAGGGATTCAGGCCAAAGTGTTCAATCTTGGTTTCATCAGACCAGAGAATCTTGTTTCTCATGGTCTGAGAGTCCTTTAGGTGCCTTTTGGCAAACTCCAAGTGGGCTGTCATGTGCCTTTTACTGAGGAGTGGCTTCCGTCTGGCCACTCTACCATAAAGGCCTGATTGGTGGAGTGCTGCAGAGATGGTTGTCCTTCTGGAAGCTTCTCCCATCTCCACAGAGGAACTCTGGAGCTCTGTCAGAGTGACCATCGGATTCTTGGTCACCTCCCTGACCAAGGCCCTTCTCCCCAGATTGTTCAGTTTGGCCGGGAGTACGGTTCAGCCTGTAGGTGGGGCAGACATGAGATGAGTGACTTTGCTGTGGAAGGTGAGGTGGCACTATGATAGAGCTAGTCACTCTGCTCTCTCAGGTCCATTTCATTTTAAAGTGTCTACATGCGTATTCTATAAACATTCAGTTTGAGTTGTTGTCTTTGTGTGTTTCGCAGTCCCCACCCAAGAGTCAGGTGAAATGCTCAGTCCTGTGGTTTAACATGTCCTGCTGTACTGAGGGTTTCCAGAATGCACTGCACACAGAGGACAGCAATGCCCTGAGTGTGTCCGACACTTCCTGTCAGCTGACCCTACCCCCACAGGTACAGACTCTGACTATATTTCCCCATTGATGTCAATACCTTTGCAACATATCAAGATGATAGCATTGTGCTGGAGTGTATATCTTGATATGAAGTTGAACAAATTCCCAGAAACTTGCATAATTTTAGTTGTGTTGTGTCCAATGTTTATGCAATGTAAAATGGTACATATGTCTTACAGATGGTATGATCTCCCAGCACCAAAGGCCCTATTTGGTGACGTGATCAGGAAAAACTCTGGGCCCTACCTTTTACAGTATGTGTTGTATGTACAAAGACTTGACAGACAAGTATGTGCTGTTGCATGGAATGACATTCTAAACATGAGTGGGAGTATTGTTGTTGTCAGAGGGCGTGTGGCTGGAGCTGTGCTACAGCTAGACTGTGAGGCCTGAGTATGGTGCAGAGACTGGGTAGGAGCTGTCAGTACAAGCCTACACCAGGCAAGGAGGTAAAATACACACACACACAACACAAACCTAATGTATGTCCTAGGCTTTAGCTCAGCTCATTCATTTATTTGTTAGTAGCTGTCACCATAATTAATATATTTTTATGTGGATGTATTGTACTGCTTTATACTCACCCTCTTACACTGACTCTTCAGCCCGCTCTGCTGGCCCCAAGCCAGTGGTGCAGGACCTGAGCAGAAGTTGTCCTGCAGTGGGAGTCTGTTCCTCTGGAGCCGAGGCACGGCTTCAGCTGCAACTACAGCCTCTACGTCCAGATTGAGGAGGAAATCCCGAGGTTGTAGTTACGCCAGGAGAACAGCTGTGGTACCAGTTGAGTAGTTTGTCTGGACTGTACAGGATCCACATGGAGGGAGTCCTGCTGGTCCAATGGCTATAGGTGAGGACTAAGACCGGCAGAGATGTTGGAACTATTCTATGGACTTACCTCCATTGGAGTGGACAGATGTTCATCCATATGTGTGTGTTTATGTGCACTTGTGCATGTGGATGTTAATCCATATGTGTATCTGTATGTTGTGTGTGTGTGTGTCCCAATCCAGAGGGCATCGATTCAGTGGACACCATTCTGCTGTGTTCCATTCCTGCTGTACTCACCGTCCTGATACTGCTGACCTGCCTAGATTGGAGACAGAGGTGAGAGAGCCATAGAGAGAGCAGCCTAGATGTCCTGCAGTGCAACTCTCCCCATGTCTTATCAGCCTGCTGCATTCTGCCAGACCCACATGTTTCCTTGGCTGATTAGCAGCAGACTGCAGACTGGCCTCCACTTAGTCTGTGAGTCTGATAACGGTGTCTGTTCTCTGCAGGATAAAGCAGAATCTCTGGCCTTAAGTCCCTGACCCGCACATAGTAGCCTGTCAACCTGGAACACCAAGACTAAATACACCACAGTCTTTTTCACTGAGGGGGTGGGTACTTTTGAATGCCAGATAGCAAAATGGGACTGTGCACAGCAAAATGGGACTGTGCCCTACAAAATGGAAAAACACAGATCCACTACACATATCTGTAGACAAATGCTCTCACTGAAGATCTCTGGAAGTCAAAAGGAACTACACAGAGTAGGACTCATTTTGTGGGAAGTATTCTTTTCATTGATTACTCTGTATTGCACTTTAATGCTATTGTTAGTCTAACCAATATTACATGTTTAAAGTTATTATTATAATTTCAAATACAGCCCCATTGTCCCCACTCACCCAGTAGGGGGCAGAAACCTATTGATTTTTGAATGCACAATGAACAAAAATATGTAAAAAGTGTTGGTCCCATGTTTCATGAGCTGAAAAGAAAAATACAATTTAAAATTCCATTACGCAAAAGCTTATTTTTTTGCAAAAAAAATTGCAAGGGGGGGAATGCTGAGGAGTATTTGTGTCTGTGTAATAAATCAAATCAAATTTTATTTGTCACATGCACCGAATACAACAGGTGTAGACCAGTGAAATGCTTACTTACAAGCCCTTAATCAACAATGCAGTTTTAAGAAAAACACCCCCCTAAAAATGTCATAAATGTAACAAATAATTAAAGAGCAGCAGTAAAATAAGGCCCTATTGTGGGAAAAAACTAATTCTGATTAGCTGGGCCTGGCTCCCCAGTGGTGGGCCTGGCTCCCCAGTGGTTGGGACTATGCCCTCCAAGGCCCATCCATGGCTGCACCCCTGCCCAGTCATGTGAAATCCATAGATTAGGTCCTAATGAATTTATTTATATTGACTGATTTCCTTATATGAACTGTAACTCAGTAAAATCTTTGAAATTGTTGCATGTCAGTATAAGTGATAGTACCATTTCTTAGGATGTCTGATCCCTGGCTGCTATATTTTGAAACTGTATTTTCTGTTCCTTGTTTTTTTATTTTGTTTCTGTTATAACACACTATGAGGTTTTCATTGCGTCTTACTGTGCTTTCTGGCAAAGTCAAAGTGCAAGGCCACATGAAAAGTACTTCAAAATATATTAATCATATGTTCTATATATAAACTTTTACAAATATATGCTGAAATATCGTCTTATCTACTTATACATGTCTAACTCCTGGTATTTAGCTACTCCTGTGTTATAAGTAAGG
>QNTS01000466.1:41248-104081 GCA_003317085.1 Hucho hucho
ATGTATTATATCCATAAATCTCCATTTGGTTCGCGCGTCATAGTCAGAAACGACAGCCTCCACTAGTCCATTGAAACGTGGCGCGAACTCGTTCATCTTATACCTATAAACTTGTCCAAGAACATTCAAACATAGTTTTAAATGTATCCTTAGGAACACTTTTACGTATATTTACTATTATAAATCAACCGGAATATAAAGTGATCAATAACGAGGATAAATAAGACACTGTGCGACTTCTCGGGCGCGCGCCCTGGGTACTGTTGTCATCAAGGGGGGACCCACTTGTTTGGTCTTTTTCTCTGGTCTAATTCATCCAAAATGGAGGAAAACACCATCTCGAGGCTGTTGACATCATAAGGAAGCGACGTGTACTGCATTCATATGCCCTTATATGGTCATTTTCATGAGGGAGGGGTTCCCAAATGAGCAATGTGTCAAAATCACTTTTTCCAGGACAGAAATTCCTCGGGGTTTTGCCTGCCATATCCGTTCTGTTTCACTCACAGACAAATGGTTAACAGTTTTGGAAAATTCAGAGTGTTTCCTATCCAATGGTACTAATATATGCATATCCTATTTTCTGGGCCTGAATGGGAGGCATTTTACTTTGGGCACGCCAGGCTCTCCAAAACCGTCACCTCGGGAGCTGCTCCCTGAGAAGTTAATTCTACAGTCCCAGCAGGATTTGTAAAAGTAATTGTGCTATTGTAAGACTGTAAATTTTGTCCTGTTTCGCAGAGTATTAATGTTTCCACATACTGAGTCCATTACTCCGCGTGGGTCCACCCCGCTTTGATTAATGCCTACAACTAATGTCACATTTCGTTTTTACTACCCAGCGTCAACCGGCCAACTCCAGTCATGTGTGAGTCAGCATCCCTGGTGCTTTTTTTTAGGATAGCATGTTGTTAAATACTGTACAGCCTACTGAATTAAGGGTCAGGCACTGTATGGAAATCCATGCACATGTTATTCAAGTAACCAATATTGAGGTGGGATGATAAAACGAAAATGATCCACCCCGACCATACCGATCACTTATCGCAGGCATTTTGCTGATATCGTTCTTTACGTTATGTAGCCGATACTAGAGAAATGTTAAGTTTTAAATGAAATAAGTTTGTTAATATGGATGATGGCACAATTGATGGCTACAACCATCAACCTAGTAGGAGTAGTTTAAAGGATAATACATAAATAAAACTGTGGTGCACATTGTTATAAACTTATCGTCCTATTTATTGTTATTGCATCAATTCAGGCAATTTATCATAATATCCATATCGCCCAGCTCCAATAGGGTGCCCGCTGAGGTCGGTAGTCTACTGGCTAGAGTCGATAGATTTTGATTATGTCATGATTGAATATAAGATATTGTTATTGCCATATTTGGAGTGATAAATTAATACTTTCCTTGAATGCCCTCAAGGCAATATCATATAGCAACTCTAATTTTACTTTAAAAAAAAGATCACACGTGTCAACATGAATGTAGTGCCATTTCGCCCAAATTCCCAGTAAGTTTACACTGATCTATGGAAATTCTATTAAATATCCCAATCAATACACAGTACAGTGAAGTACATCCGCCTCCACACAAATCAGCTGCTGTCCGCTGTAGGCTACTCAAACTAACTACGTTACAACCAGCAAGACAGACTTCTGCTCAGCTTTCTTTTATTATTGCTTTCAGTGTCAATTATTACATTCAAACTTGTAACAGATAATGTAAGCCTACTATTCGACGTCAGATTGTGGGAGTAAAAAAATGCAAGGAAGTGGGAAGGAGGGATCTGTGGCGTGGAGGGTTGTATTTGTTTGTAGGACGCCTCAACTACTGTTAAAAACGAAGGTTTATTTTTCAAGCCTGTCATTACAACCAAAATATGAGGGTAAGAATTTAACTGTCACCGATTGAGATGACTAGAGTCTGAGATAGGAAGACATTTTTCGCAATTCAAAGTTCACATATAGGTGTCAACATCTGTGGGCAGGTAAGAAAGTTGCTTAAAATCCGGAAGAACTCGCAATACAGCTTGGCTGCATACGTTTTACTCAGCGGACTCAATGGCAGCACTCGTAAACTAAATTTCCAAACACGTGTCTAACCAACTGGCAGCCTCTATCAATAGAAGAAAAATGATGGATTTGAGAAAAACGAAGATGTATGTCTTGGTGGACGTGATGTGCGTGGTAGTGGGTAAGTAGCCTACAGTAGCTACAGTGCATCAATTTCACACTGCGCTTGAACATAGAAACGATTCTATAGTCTACACAAGCCAGACCTATGTATGCGCCTCGATAGCATATTGATTTGAGTTTTGGACTGATGAAGTACCAATTGATGTAAAATAGAAAGGTTATCCACCCAGCTAACAACAAACGTAAACACAACTTTAGAGCACTTTCCTTTAAGAGTCTCAAGTTATTACCTAACGTTTTCATGGGAACGTACCAGTTATGTGCAAGATATTTTTCAAAAAGACCATTCCATTGTCAATTATACAACGGGTGGGTCTAATCCGTATAGACTACTCTTACCCTACTATAACGAAAGCTGGTTCAACAGCAATGTGTCCAGTGTCTTTCTTATCCTGGCCATTCTTTAGCTAAGTAGCCTATCCATAAAAGGTTTATAAATAGATCTACTCGTGAGGCTTTTGTGTCATGCCTTTGCATTATTCACAATTGACATAGGCCTACCTGCAGTGCATATTTGTATTTATTAAGGATCCACATTAGCCAAGGCTGTAGCTATTCTTCCTTGGGTCCAGCAACATTAAGGCAGTTATATACAATTTAAAATATTACATGACATTACATTTCATGACACTTTTCACAACACACTGTGTTCCCTCAGGTCACTCTACTATCACATATCTACAATACAAAATCCATGTGTACGTGTGTAGAGTGCGTGCTAGTAGTTTAAACAGACACATTGGCGCATTCAGCATGTCAACACTTCTTACAAAAACAAGTAGTGATGAAGTCAATTTGTCTTCCACTTTGAGCCATAAGATATTTACATGCATATTATTAATGTTAGCACTCTGTGTACATTTTAAGGGCCAGCTGTGCTGCCTGTTCTGAGCCAAATATAATTTCCAGAGGTCTCTCTTTGTGGCACTTGACCACACAACTGAACAGTGTCCAGGTGGGACATAACTAGGGCCTGTAGGACCTGCCTTGTTGATAGTGTTGTTAAAAAAGGCAAAGCAGCGCTGTATTATGGACAGACTTCTCCCCATCTTAGCTACTGTTGTATCAACGTGTTTTGACCATGACAGTTTAGAATCCAGGGTTACTCCAAGCAGTTTTAGTCACCTCAACGTGCTCAATTTCCATATTATTTCTTACAAGATTTTGTTGAGGTTTAGTGAATGATTTGTCCCAAATACAGCCTGAAGGAGGAAAGATTACTAGACACGAACTCGGTTGACCGTTTTATCTGGATTAATTGTCGGAGTAGAGGACCTTGTGCATTTCAGGTAAAATAACAACACAATGTTTATATCCCTGGACAAATTAGCTAGCAACAGCAAGCTAGCTAGCTAAATTGCCATAAATGTTTAATGCTTTTCGACCTGTCCCCAAATGAATGTAATTGGTTCAGAGTTTGTTTTGATATTTAAACCTGTGTGTCCTGATCGCGTCTGGTGTGGGTGTACAAAATCAACATGCTTGCAAGACGCACACGCGTGTGTGCGGTCAGGTCAGCATGTAAGAAATATTGACTTGTGCCTTGTAATTCTGTTACCAAAAACCCACATATCTTTAAGATATTTTCTAATTTCTCTCCCTCATGAGGAGGGAGGATAATGAAAGTTCACAGAAGTAACAGGTAAAGGTACACCTACCAATTAGTGTCAATTTTGTTGAATTATTAAATTATTAAAACTCAATACATGGGGCCTCCCGAGTGGCACAACGGTCTAAGGCACTGCATCGCAGTGCTAGAGGCATCACTACAGACCCGGGTTCGATCCCGGGCTGTATCACAACCGCAAACAGCATGATCATTACACAGGTGCACCTTGTGCTAGGGCCACTAGGCCACTATAAAATGTGCAGTTTTGTCACAACACAATGCATTGAGACAAAACTGCACATTTTATAGTGGCCTTTTATTGTCACTAGCACAAGGTGCACCTGTGTAATGATCATGCTGTTTAATAACTTTCTTGATATGCCACACCTGTCAGGTGGATGGATTATTTTGGCAAAGGAGAAATGCTCATTAACAGTGATGTAAACAAATTTGTGCACAACATGTGAGAGAAATACCATTTTTGTGCGAATGGAGCATTTCTGGAACCTTTTATTCAGCTCATGAAACATGGGACTTGGGCTGTTGCTATGACCGTATTACTGCCACACCAACGTTCACCAGTCATGAAGGCAGTCAAATTCCATGCGACCGTTTAGTCACGGTAATTAAGCTTCTCCAATCTCTGCTGCTGGTCATTAGTAGCCTACCAAACTTGATAACTGCCTGGTACTCAGCACTCTATTGTCCCTCTATTCACTCTGACATCAATGTAAATGTTTTTGAAAATGTTATCAAACACTTCATGACAGCTCATGTTGCACAACATTTCTATAGGGTATGTAATTGTGTGAGAAAACAGAGTGATGGCCTCTACTAAAAAGAGGAGGATCCCATCAGCTTTCTATAGACTAGGCCTACTAGATTTATTTCTCAACTTTCCTAATATTAAGCACATTGCTTATTTTTACAACAGGAGTATAGCCTACCTGGCTGGCATGAAAATGAACCACGGGAAAAGCGTCCTCAATTCGCTATTTAAGTGCATAGATTACATGCATTTTGAACAGTTCTTCACCTCGGAATTGGGTAAGGATGCGCGCACAGTTACGTCCTCGATGTCTGTCTTCACTTGTAGCCTGTAAGAAAGACCTGATCAAGTGATGGAGAGCCATGTGAGTGAGAGGTGCTCAGGGAGAAGGGCACAACGGCCACTGGCCGCAAAAGGCATGGATTTTTTTAGGGTGCATTACGGCCACACAAAGGAGACGCCACCGTGAAATTCGAGGCATTATCAAGTTTTTGTCAAATTGTGAATGAGTTACTGATGTAGTGTGTACAGCCTGCGCAAAAAACTAAGCAAAGCTCATGCCTTTCAAGTGACTTTTTTTCAAATCATCGTTAGTCGCATTGTGCAGCCTAACAATGTATTAAGAATCAAAACATATAGCCCAACATTTGTATCACAACTAAAGTTACATTTAATGACACTAAATTAAGCTTATAGGAATACATATTTCTTTAACTGCTCAACACAGAATAGCCGCATGTGCGCACTCCCTCAAATCGTTTGGAGAAAATATCCTATTTTATTCAGCTTTGTTCAATTGTGTTCTTCATACTATAAAATTATGCCACGGAATTCTAAGCAAATCTAAGCAAGTCTGCTAAATGAACTAGTGTAGCCCACAGCCGTTTGGCATAGCCAGATCAGGACATATAGCCCACAGCCATTTGGCATAGCCAGATCAGGACCTAACATAAGGACAATTCAGAGTATGCTATTCTGTTCTTCTGAAAAAGACTACATTTTCTTCATATCATGTCTAAAATAAATAATCAAATAACATTTTATAAGTCACTTACACATGGTTAGCAGATGTTATTGCGAGTGTAGAGAAATGCTTGTGCTGCTAGTTCCAACAGTGCAGCAATATCTAACAATTCCAAAACTACCTAATACACACATCTAAGTAAGGAATGGAATAAGAATATATACATAAATATATGGATGAGTGGCATAGGAAAGATGCAATAGATGGTATAAAATATAGTATATACAGTTGAAGTTGGAGGTACACCTCACTTACACCTTAGCCAAATACATTTAAACTCAGTTTTTCACAATTCCTGACATTTTAATCCTACTAAAAAATCCCTGTCTTAGGTCAGTTAGGATCACCACTTTATTTTAAGAATGTGAAATGTCAGAATAATAGTAGAGAGAATGATTTATTTCAGTGTTTATTTCTTTCATCACATTCCCAGTGGGTCAGAAGTTTACATACAATCAAATCAAATTTTATTTGTCACATACACATGGTTAGCAGATGTTAATGCGAGTGTAGCGAAATGCTTGTGCTTCTAGTTCCGACCATGCAGTAGTATCTAACAAGTAATCTAACAAATTCACAACAACTACCTTATACACACAAGAGTACAGGAATGAATACGAGTATGTACATATAAATATATGGATGAGCGATGGCTGACCGGCATAGGCAAGATGCAGTAGATGGTATGGAGTACAGTGTGTGTGGTATGTGTGTGTGTGTGTGTGTATGTATGTGTGTATGTATATATGTATATGTGTATATATATATATGAGATGAGTAATGTAGGATATGTAAACATTATATAAATGGCATTGTTTAAAGTGGCTAGTGATACATTATTTCATCCAATTATAATTATTAAAGTGGCNCTTGAGGTAGAAGCTGTTTTTCAGTCTCTCGGTCCCAGCTTTGATGCACCTGTACTGACCTCGCCTTCTGGATGATAGCGGGGTGAACAGGCAGTGGCTCGGGTGGTTGTTGTCCTTGATGATCTTTTTGGCCTTCCTGTGACATCGGGTGGTGTAGGTGTCCTGAAGGGCAGGTAGTTTACCCCCGGTGATGCGTTGTGCAGTCCTCACTACCCTCTGGAGAGCCTTACGGTTGTGGGCGGAGCAGTTGCCGTACCAGGCGGTGATACAGCCCGACAGGATGCTCTCGATTGTGCATCTGTAGAAGTTTGTGAGTGATTTTGGTGACAAGCCGAATTTCTTCAGCCTCCTGAGGTTGAAGAGGCGCTGTTGCGCCTTCTTCACCACGCTGTCTGTGTGGGTGGACCAATTCAGTTTGTCCGTGATGTGTACGCCGAGGAACTTAAAACTTTCCACCTTCTCCACTACTGTCCCCTCGATGTGGATAGGGGGGTGCTCCCTCTCCTGTTTCCTGAAGTCCACGATCATCTCCTTTGTTTTGTTGACATTGAGTGAGAGGTTATTTTCCTGACACCACACTCCGAGGGCCCTCACCTCCTCCCTGTAGGCCGTCTCGTCGTTGTTGGTAATCAAGCCTACCACTGTAGTGTCGTCAGCAAACTTGATGATTGAGTTGGATGCGTGCTTGGCCACGCAGTCATGGGTAAACAGGGAGTACAGGAGAGGGCTGAGAACGCACCCTTGTGGGGCCCCAGTGTTGAGGATCAGCGTGGTGGAGATGTTGTTTCCTACCCTCACCACCTGGGGCCGGCCCGTCAGGAAGTCCAGGACCCAGTTGCACAGGGCTGGGTCGAGACCTAGGGTCTCGAGCTTAATGACGAGCTTGGAGGGAACTATGGTGTTAAATGCTGAGCTGTAGTCGATGAACAGCATTCTTACATAAGTATTCCTCTTGTCCAGATGGGTTAGGGCAGTATGCAGTGTGATTGCGATTGCGTCGTCTGTGGACCTATTGGGACGGTAAGCAAATTGGAGTGGGTCCAGGGTGTCTGGCAGGATGGAGGTGATATGATCCTTGACTAATCTCTCAAAGCACTTCATGATGACGGAAGTGAGTGCTACGGGGCGATAGTCATTTAGCTCAGTTACCTTAGCTTTCTTGGGAACAGGAACAATGGTGGCCCTCTTGAAGCATGTGGGAACAGCAGACTGGGATAGGGACTGATTGAATATGTCTGTAAACACACCAGCCAGCTGGTCTGCGCATGCTCTGAGGACACGGCCAGGGATGCCATCTGGGCCGGCAGCCTTGCGAGGGTTAACACGTTTTAAATGTTTTTCTCACATTGGCTGCGGTGAAGGAGAGCCCGCAGGTTTTGGTAGCAGGCTGTGTCTGTGGCACTGTATTGTCCTCAAAGCGAGCAAAGAAGTTGTTAGCATTGGTAGTATTGCCTTTAAATTGTTTTGGGTAGCCCTCCACAAGTTGGGTGAATTTAGGCCCATTCCTCCTAACAGAGCTGGTGTAACTGAGTCAGGTTTGTAGGCCTCCTTGCTCGCACACACTTTTTCAGTTCTGCCCACACATTTTCTATAGGATCGAGGTCAGGGCTTTGTGATGGCCACTCCAATACCTTGACTTTGTTGCCCTTAAGCCATTTTTCCACAACTTTGGAAGTATGCTTGGGGTCATTGTCCATTTGGAAGACCCATTTGCGACCAAGCTTTAACTTCCTGACTGATGTCTTGATGTTGCTTCAAAATATCCACATAATTTTTCTTCCTCATGATGCCATCTATTTTGTGAAGTGCACCAGTCCCTCCTGCAGCAAAGCACCCCCACAACATTATGCTGCCACCCCCGTGCTTCACAGTTGGGATGGTGTTCTTCGGCTTGCAAGCCACCCCCTTTTTCCTCCAAACATAACAACGGTCATTATGGCCAAAAAGTTATATTTTTGTCTCATCAGACCAGAGGACATTTCTCCAAAAAGTATGATCTTTGTCCCCATGTGCAGTTGCAAACCATAGTCTGGCCTTTTTATGGTGGTTTTGGAGCAGTGGCTTTTCCTTGCTGAGCGGCCTTTCAGGTTATGTCGATATAGGACTCGTTTTACTGTGGATATAGATACTTTTGTACCTGTGTCCTCCAGCATCTTCACAAGGTCCTTTGCTGTTGTTCTGGGATTTATTTGCACTTTTCACACCAAAGTACGTTCATCTCTAGGAGACAGAATGCGTCTCCTTCCTGAACGGTATGACTGCTGCGTGGTCCCATGGTGTTTATACATGCGTGCTATTGTTAGTACAGATGAACGTGGTACCTTCAGGCGTTTGGAAATTGCTCCCAAGGATGAACCAGACTTGTGGAGGTTTACAATTGTTTTTCTGAGGTCTTGACTGATTTCTTTTGATTTTCCCATGATGTCAAGCAAAGAGGCACTGAGTTTGAAGGTAGGCCTTGAAATACATCCACAGGTACACCTCCAATTGACTCAAATTATGTCAATTAGCCTATCAGAAGCTTCTAAAGCCATGACATTGTTTTCTGGAATTTTCAAAGCTGTTTAAAGGCACAGTCAACTTAGTCCATGTGAACTTCTGACCCACTGGAATTGTGATACAGTGAATTATAAGTGAAATAATCTGTCTGTAAACAATTGTTAGAAAAATTACTTGTGTCATGCACAAAGTAGATGTCCTAACTGACTTGCCAAAACTATAGTTTGTTAACAAGAAATTTGTGGAGTGGTTGAAAAACGAGTTTTAATGACTCCAACCTAAGTCTATGTAAACTTCTGACTTCAACTGTAGATTGTTGTCATTGTCAAAATCCAACAATCATTCACTCTGACTTCTCCATTATTATTTAGTACATTGCCCATGTCATCCAGGCCCGCTCAGTCCCTTTGCGTGAGTGTGGTTGGGGGGCTATGATAACTGTAAACGGATAACTGCACTTACCATTGGCAGACTATGATTTCGTGATGGTCTGGCCTTTGGCGGCATATTCCTGCCTTGTTTCTTTGTGCATTTTAGTGAGAGGTAGGGGCTTATAAAATCGGTTCAATATTTTGCCTGGTGTTCTAAGTCCACAACAATGCTTAAACCACATCAGGAGACTACTTTTAAGGTCTGGGAACATTTTTATAAATTTCTATTTTTGGGTGTAGTTGCCCTTTAATTCCAGTGTGCACCTAGCAAGAGGATGTTGTTTAGTAGTGTTTTTGTAGTGCACATGTGATGGTCGAGTTTGCTAAACAAATACCCACTGGATTGAAGCAAATAATCATGATATCATTCTGCCAGTCAGCATAGGCTACTTTATAGTTAACATTTAATTGAGAAGGTTTTTGGGAAAGCCTTTCCATCTACAGAAGACGTTTAATTAACGTCATCGCTAACGGCTACACAAAGTGGTAGACGGGCTCACCACACAGACAGGGAATTCTCATTGGCTCTTCAGAACGTTTCAGGAAATACGAATCGCTGATGCATTCTTATGATAAACTTGGCCAAAATTAATTCATTTTCAATACATTTAGTTGATTCCCTACTAAGTTGAATACATGTTTTTTATATTGTTGAATTCCATTTTAATGTCTGGATTGTGTGATTACGTCCACGTTCTCCACATCGCAGATTTTATAGGGCCCCAGAGAGGAGAGCGCATAATGGGTAATGCTGTTGGGACCTGCTCCAGAGCAGCATCCCCAGGCTTTCAGGATATGATCCATCCCACCATGGGATTTTCCAGGAGTGAGAACGTCAGACCGACTGCTACATAAAAAGAGTCTCGCTGGCTCACCAATCCTCCTAAAGCCCACCATGTCACAAGCCTTGGCTTAAAATCTGTAGGTCAAATTTAGATGACCCACCTCACCCCGTGCACCTTCCAAAGAAAGGAGAAGTAAGTCAAATCCATGCTCCTGATCCTAACAAAAGTGTTTTTAGGTACCGAACACACCAGCTATGGTGTGGCCTTAGTTCCACCACAAAAATGTCTTAATGCATTCCACTTCCCAATTCCATAGCAATAATATGATGACAATGTTTTTGCTGGCTTTCCCGTAGGACATAAATTGTTAAAGTTAAGAATTATACTGAATCACTACCATGGCGTGGGGAAGTTGATATTAAGGGAGTGTGCAGTGGTGTGGTCTGTAGTTTAATTATTAGAAGGTTACTGTGATGTGTGAATGAATGGTAACAAGCCAGAACCGCAAAGAGGTGCTATCCATTCCCCAGGGTTAGCTCTCTGCATGGTCTCTCTGCAGGTGTGCTCTCAGACCAGGACTCAGGCTGTGTTCTCTACAGCTGGCCCTGGGGTTAAAAGGACCCTGCTGCTAATGCCTAGGGGTTAGGTTGAGTTACCATGACAACACAGTTCAATTAAAAGTAGAGTGGAATCATTGGAACTCAATTCAAGTCACAAATCATTATCTTTCCAGTTCTCCATGTCAGCACTTGCTAATTGATCAATGTAGTGGGGTAGGGGTACCTACATTTTTTGAATACTCTGGAACCTTCAGTGTTCAGTTTTTAACAATGACGAGTGTTTTAAGATTATGAAACAAAAATTCACAAAAAAAAAAGGTTTGCAATGAATAATTTGTTAATAAATGTAGGCTATTATTGCATTTAAATGACATTACGCTAAGCTAGATGTGATCACAGAGCAATAAAGCGGGTAATTGCTTATCCTGCCCAGTGCCTAGCCCAGGTCAAACTATCAACAGCTGGTGTGTTCTTAAAGGCCCAGTGCAGTCAAAAATTGTATTTTCTGTGTTTTATATGTATCCACACTGAAGTTGGAATAATACTGTTCAAAAATTATAATGCCCTGTTAGTGAAAGCGCTGTTTGAAAAGGCCGCTTGAAATTTCAGCCTGTTTAGTCCAGAAAGAAAGAGTTCCAAACCTCTCTGCCAATAACAGCTAGTTTTCAGTTTTCCCCTCCACAACAGACCACTCCCAGACAGTCCTGTCAAAATTAGTGTTTTAGAAATTGCTCTTTGCTGAGAAGCATTTTAATTTTTTTGTTGACAATTTTAATTGAAAACAATCACAGTAAGGTACTTCATTGTTACCCAAAAATGATTTGATATTGTGATAGAAACGGCTGCATTGCACCTTTAAGGTAGGTGAGGTGTGTGATTAGTAATGACAAAGAGGCAGGTTCAAAGTCACTAGTTGGAGGCCTCACAAGCCCCCTGCTTTACAGCCAGGGAACACCCATGCCAGGATTTCACTGTGGGATTAGATGTTCCTAAAACAAGACTCTATGCTTCAGAGAGATTTCTTTCTCTATGTCTTAGATGGCCTCAGCGGCTAGTAAGTCATCTATAGTTACCTGTGTTGGGGGATACTCAAATATCTTAGTTTAGGCTTGAATTTGACATTTAATATAGGCTCCTCACTCCCAACCCTCTCCCTCTTTCTCTCCCTCTCTTCTGTCTGTGTAAACCTACACTCAGCACAAATAGACAGTGGGTGTTGGCTTATTGCACAGAGGAAGGGCTGGGTTTAACTTCTCCCTGTCTGAAGTTTTCATAGGTAGCGCTACAAAGAGGCCAGCAGAGCAGAATAGCATGGTCTACATTTATAGCTGTACTCTGTGCACTCTGTTTCAGGTCATATGAATAGCTGTGTGCTGTTTCTAATGAATAAAGTGTATTCTAAGCAAAGTATGATGACTAAATTGCCTTCCCAGCAAGGCAGAGGTTACTCTCACCACACACACTCTCCAGAGGGTTCTGTTTTTTTCCTGCTGTGATTTTTATTCCCCTGTTTTACACTAATCAAACACAGAGACAGCTGAGAGGACAGAGGATATGAGTGAGTGTATGACTCAGAGTTGTTAGGTCTCCACATCCATACTACTGGACCCCCAGGGGCTTGGCACGGTTACTGAGGAGAAACGAGGAGGAATCATCTGGTTTACCGTGGGACTTGGGGAGATTTTCCATGTTGTTTTTTTCTATCGTACTCAAAGGCACAGCATTGTTAAGCAGAGTATCCTTGGCAGTACCAAGGAAGTGAGTGCAGGACAGCAAAGGAAATGCTGTGCTATCAGTGAATGACTGTGTGCCTTCTCTTTTGATGAATGCCACAAGGGGAACTTTATGGCATTTAATCTTAGTGCCATCTGTAAGGAAGCTTTTCTATTCATGTTAAATAAGATTTGACTCAATAAAATGTTCCCATGTTCTTTGACCTGACTGCCCTGGAGTTTCAAGTGGTTGAAAGAGGCTTGTGAAGGAAACTATGTAGCTTGTCTCTGGGGATTCAGGATTCTCATCCAGTTGGGTTGTGAAAAGGCATTGTCATGAGTTCTCAAACTGTTTCCATTCAATAAGAAATGCACTGATGACAGCACGGGAAATGGTTATCCCAAGGCAGTTCTGTTATGGAAACTGAAGACATTTCAATAAACCGTAGAAGAGGTGGACAAACACCCTTAGATGGGTTTGTGTGGTATTGGAACATAGATTTCACAACATATGGCCATATAAACAGCATCTACATTTTAGGTATTTAATGTTTTTTATACCATTAGCCTACTGTACTAATATATCTAGCTCCCAGATGTAAAATCAAAATATGTGTGGCCTGGTCTATTTGTTTGATCTAACAAAAGTCAGACTATTCATCAGACCAGATTAAACTACCCTCCATCCGCACTACTTGGTGCTCAGAATGCGTAAATTATGAGGCTAGCGAGAGAGAAACAGTGGGATTAGAATGCAAAGGGTAGCAGGATTTAGTGTGACTGACAGGGGAAGTTGGGCATTCCTTGTGTGAATTAGGTTTTACGCCCAGCACATACCTTCCACATTAGTCACTCTAGCCAGGGTCGACTGTGGTGCTGGGAGAAGGGCTCTGGTCCACACAGTGGGTGAAAGAGAGAAAAAAAAAGACAGAAATGGAGAGAGTATTGGCATGAAGAGGAAAGGGAATAGAGATGCACTGGAGGAAGGAGAAAGAGAGTAGAGGCACTGAATGAGAGACCGAGAAGAGTGGCTGGAGAAAGAGTCCCTCGCAGTGTGGAAAGACAGACCATCCAGTCCCAATAAAGCAGAGAGCGCTCTAGCACATGGCCCAGCTGTGACCCTGTAGGAAGGCATTCTCTCTAGTCTGAACCAGTCAGGTCAAAAAGAATATGCACAAAGGTCAGTAAAATCCCAGGCTGGATGTTTTAGTCATTTTGGCCGGCTGTCCATAAAGCAGTGCAGGTTCCACAAAGTAAAAGGCAGGGACAGGCCTGGTCTATAGTGCAGTGTCAATGAAGTATCAGATGGAGAATGCTTTTCTCATTAAATCAGTGGTCCAGATGAGTTGGGCAGTACAATGATCCAGGTGTTTGAGTCCAGGCTCTGTGGCTCTTAGCTTCCAGTAAGATTGTGGCCCAAATCATCCCATGTAATCAGCTGTCTAAAAAAAGCATGGCTCCATTCAGACCTCTATATTTACAGAGTGTGAGAGTGTGGGAGGACACTTGGATTGAAGGAATGACAGAGTGAATGAGATGGAGAGACTAAATAAGAGAATGAGGGGCACAAAGGAGGAGAGGAATTAGTCGTGTGATGGAATGGAATTCATTTCTGTTGCTCAGCTCAGAGAGGCCAGGTAGCTTAAGCCCTCTCTATCGCTTATGCATATCCAATGGCATTGAGCAGGTGCTGGATAGCTTTAACTTAAGCTTTTGTTCCATGTGCTTGTGTCTAAACCCTCACTTGTCTTCAAGAGTAATTTGCCTTCCCTCTCTCTTGTATTTCTGTGCCCCAAGACCCCATTTTAAGAAGCATTGTAGATGATTGTGAAGGTAGAGGATAAAAGGGAGCATTAGCTTCTCAAAGTGTGACTAAAAGCTGTTCAAATTGAATTCCTTAATTGGAGGCAGGAAGTGTGAACTCATGCTTCCTGTGACTTCAAAAGGCCTAAGTATGGGTTCAAATAGGAGATCTTTCACAGGCAGCATTCCCAGCAGGGCCTAATTTCCTTCCAACTGTAGAGTCAGGTGTTTTCATGGTCCTCATGGAGCAAAACCGAAAGGTTTCCTCTAATATTCTACCTTTTTCCGTGAGGACTTTCATTTGGTTGGTTAAAAGACATAGTTTCCTTCTTTCCTCCTGTAAAGATGCAGTTCTTGAGAACTGTCAATTTGGGCGGTGAAATGTTCTTGTGGTATCCTGGAGACCTATTTTTGTCTATTTTTGCCTGTTAGTGTGGCTGTGTCTGTCTGTCTGTGTGCTTGTTTTGGAGCTCAGAGGCTTGGAAGTCTCATATCCTATGTAGAGGTTTATTAGACATCCCTACTTCACAACACCAGACTAGATATTCATATAGAATTTTAGATTTCTCTCATCTGTTAAAAGCGATGTCTGCAGTATAAATGCAGCGTTATGAGTACAGAAAACAGATGTACACAGCCTAAGAAGCCTAGACGGGGTCGTTTTAAGCCAGCTGCACTGCCTACCCCGTACACCATGGCAAACCATTCAGGGATTTATACCCAATCTACTCTAATGGCAGCGTGAAGGAAATTATGGTTGCCTCTATATCGAATGAAGTGCTAGATCCAAACTTGAGATTGCATGAAAGTTGCATATAGGCTTTGATATTAATGGAAGAGTTTTGCACAAATATTTTAGTTATGTTTGCTTGTCTCAGATTCAACCATGACTCTCCCCTCCTATGTGTTATTGTGCTCTGCCCTGAAACTTGTTACTTTCGTCTATTTTAAAATTACATTCCCTCCATCTTTGACATTTCCTCCATCTATCAGGGCAGCAGGTAGCCTAGTTGTTAGAGCATTGGACTAGTAACCGAAAGGTTGCAAGATCGAATCCCCGAGCCGACAAGGTAAAAATCTGTCGTTCTGCCCCTGAACAAGGCACTGTTCCTAGGCCGTCATTGTAAATAAGAATTTGTTCTTAACTGACTTGCCTAATTAAATAAAGGTAAAATATAAATAAATATTAGCTTGTAGGAACCAGCATTTCAACTTACATTTTCTTTCATCATTTATAATTTGCATCACACTTTTCTCCTACTTAGCCACTACTAATGGTCCTTACCGACTACTCTCTAAGATTGTCTTAAAAGGATTGCAATTGCAGCACGGATTTTGTTACACAGCATCAAGCACAAACAAACCATTTTAAAATGACTTCCACCATGCTGGAGGTCCAGACCAGTGTTCAGGCTCACAGTGCTTGCTGTATGTATTCTAAGTTTACTCATATGGGCTATGCAAACCAGATACAGGCATCAATAAGCCTGGAGTTTGCCAGCATTTCTATTCTGTTTTCAATTGACTGCAAAATGTGAACATTCCTACCAAATAGGATTTTGTATTTAATGGCTGTGTGTGTGTGGAGACAGATTTCATGTCATTCTGTCTAAAACATTTCCCACTGTACAGTAATGACAGCCTTGCACAATGTAGCCCTCAAGTTTGTTTTTATTAGACATTTATGGCCATGTATATTCCCGGGAAATATAGTTTTTCTGAATATATTAGAGAATTTGACAGCTGGTGCCAATCCCAAGCAAGTTACATTATAAAAGATAATTATTTTATTTAACTAGGCAAGTCAGTTTACAAATTCTTATTTTAAATGAAGGCCTAGGAACAGTGGGTTAACTGCCTTGTTTAGTGGCAGAATGACAGATTTTCACCTTGTCAGCTTGGGGATTCAATCTTGCAACCTTTTGGTTACTAGTCCAACGCTCTAACCACTAGGCTACCTGCTGCCCATATGTAGAAACGTTCAAAGTGACTTGTATGATGAACTCAGAAGTGAAATGGTGATGAAAGTTAGTGTCCTCCAGAGAGCTCATCAGCCTATCCTGATTAAGTTACACTCAGCTCAGATGTTTGGAACAATGGCAAAATATTCCTCCAGAAACCAAGCACATGTTATCGTGGACACTGGATCTGGGGGAGATGGAGGAATAGTCACAATAGCTAAGAAACACAAACCTCTTGTCCTCCACTCTTTCTGTGATTCGCTTCCAGCACTGTGTGGACTTGGAGGACGAAAAGGAAGCCGGAGACATTTGTTCCTTGACATTCTGGTGTGATTCTGTCTGACTTTGCCAATGAATTGTCATCCAAAAGCCTCATCACACTTGTCCCACAATGTCCCTGCATCCCCTCAGTATGTTATGGATGGCCACATTGTCTTATGGCACCACCAGACAGGATGGAGGTGCTGAGGGCCTGGGGGCATTGAGACTTGTTCTGGGGTTCTATTCCCTCACAAAGCCTTCTTCCACTGTGTAAACACTGCCACAACAGCTCTGTACTGGTGGGAAACATTGAGTGGCTAGCAGGTGGGCTACAGCTGCTGGTGTTGACACACATGCTAATGGTTGGTGCTGGTTGGGAATGAAGGCTTGCCACTTGGTTCCTATATGGAATATCAGCCAGTTAAGTGGCACCTGTTTGGTGGTGACGCCGTCTGTGGTGCTCATAATGGTGGGTGCTAGCATTTACATTCAATAAACATAAATTCCTCTTGAACTAATATCAGAAGGCTAGCAACCCAACGGACTCTTTTTGTAGATGTACAGTGCCTTCGTAAGCTATTCTCACCCCTTGACTTTTTCCACATTTTGTTGTTACAAAGGGGAATTAATTATGTTAGTATTGTGGAGTAACTACAATGTTGTTGTTGATCCATCCTCAGTTTTCTCCTATCACAGCCATTAAACTCTGTAACTGTTTTAAAGTCCCCATTGACATCATGGTGAAATGCCTGAGCAGTTTCCTTCCTCTACTGCAACTGAAGGACGCCTGTATCTTTGTAGTGACTGGGTGTATTGATACACCATCCAAAGTGTAATTATTAACTGTACCATGCTCAAAGGGATATTCACTGTCTGCTTTTTTTACCCATCTAACAATAAGTGCCCTTCTTTGCGAGGCATTGGAAAACCTCCCTGGTCTTTGTGGTCAAATCTGTGCTTGAAATGTACTGCTCGACTGAGGGACCTTACAGATAATTGTGTGTGTGGGGTACAGAGATGAGTTAGTCATTTACAAATCATGTTAAACACTATTGCACACAGAGGGAGTCCATGCAACTTCTTACTTTATAAGCATATTTTTAATCCTGAACTTTAGGCTTGCCATAACAAAAGGGTTGAATACTTGAATACCTGCACACTGACTTGGTAGCGGTGCCCCCTGTATATAGCCTCGTTATTCTTATTGTGTTACTTTTTATTATAACTTTTTATTTTAGCCTACTTGGTAAATATTTTCTTCTTCTTGAACTGCACTGTTGGTTAAGGGCTTGTAAGTAAGCATTTCACGGGTAGTCTACACTTGTTGTATTCGGCGCATGTGGCAAATAAAGTTTGATTTGAATACTTATTGACTCAAGACATTTCAGCTTTTCACTTTTATTCATTTGTGAACATTTCTAAAAACAATTCTACTTTGACATTATGGTGTATTGTGTGTAGATTAGTGACAATCTCAATTTAATCAATTTTCAGGCTGTAACACAAAATGTGAAAAAAGTTTCTGAAGGCACTGTAGCTTTTATGAATCTCATCTTCTATCTCCAGTTGAGGATTCTCTCTCCAATGTTTGTCTCATTGTGCGTTTTGTTGTGTCTGAAACCTATTATCAAGGTTAGACGGTATGACACTGTACACTGATACGTCTTTATCCTGTAGCCATTTGTTCATTCTCTGAGGAACAAAGGCTCTAGTATTTACTGTTGTCCTTGGGATCCTCCACACAGCCAATGGCTCTCTTTGTTTAGAGGAGGAGGGTGTCAGTTAGTTAGCAGGCACATTTTCCGCGTAGCCATGCTAATGTAACCAAACAATGCTGTTCCTCATCTCATGTGAGGTAGGAATCACGTCAACCCAACCACACATTACATAGATAGATATATCCTGTTCTTCTCTAAGCTTATTTATTCCTTGTCCAAGTGAATGTGTCCTCACTACCTTAAATGTAGTTTGTCCAGAACATTCCCTGTGGTGCAAATATGTTGACTTCTTGGCGGCAAACCAATCTATGATTGCCAGCCTGCCAGGGACAAATGAAAAGGACTGCAATGCTTAGACTGGAGTTGTACACCCATAAGCTAGACAGATGTCTTCAGAGAGCAGAGAAACCCTGCCGATTTAGAGCCTCAGCTTTACTAGCACTGCCTAAGATCCAGCATTATTATTTTCATCAGTTAGCTTCTCAGAGCGAGGAGAACGTTGCCACACTATCTGTTACTCTGCCTGGAAACTGGCCTGGAACTATGTCATTAACAGATGTGCTTCAGAAGGGAGGAGGGATGGGAGTGAAAGAGAAATGTATACTTTTGAAACTACATTTTCAGTGTATGTAGTATTTTTCTTTCATTTAGTATGCATACTCATGGCATATCTATACGCCCAAGGCTGTCTGCCATGCTGGGTAGGGGAGCTGACTGGAGGGTTTCAGGGTGGGGAGAGTTCACATGCCCTAGGTCGTTGTTCCACTCCTGGTTTTTACACACAAGAGCTCCAGGCTTGTAGGAGAAGAGAAAAAATACATTCCTAACAGTTGTGCCAATGAGGTCTTTTTCACATATCTGTTTTAATTTGCAGACTAGGTAGAGCATTATTCATCTGAGCTCAGATTTGGTATGCGGTGCCTTTCTGGGCTATGAATGTGGTATATTTTCAGGACAGCATTGTTCCACTGAAAAAGGTCTTCAGGAAAGGAGGAAAAAATCTACTCAGAAAACCTTGAAGAAACATTTAACCTCCCAGATTGAATAGTGATGTAATGTCTGGGTTTCTGTAAATTGAAAATATCTGTTATTTCACAGATGGAATGCTGCCATAAAATCTTTGTATGTTAGCTTGGATCAACAGCATTATCATCAATCATTCCCGGTTTACTTTATCACCCTTTATTATAAGAATAATCAATGTTGGTAGTTGAAGTGAATTAATGAAAGAAGAAAATAAAATTCCCATCCTGCTGGTTCAGGTGCTGGAAGGAAAAAAGTGTATGAAATGATGTCATCAATGGGAGCATATCAGTGTTGCGAACAGTTGTAAAATTCTCTGTTAAAGTGAATTAACGATTTGCCTGTCGTTTTTCTCTTCTCATAGCCGCTCTGCCCTTCCTCATCATGACCATTGTGTTCCGGCCCTACCAGAGGGGTGTGTACTGTGACGATGAGGACATCAAGTACCCCCTCAAACCTGACACCATCACCCACGGCTTGCTGGCTGCAGTCACCATCTCCTGCACTGTCATCATTGTGAGTCCCTCCCTATACTTTCCTCTCTGACACCTAGGTGAGCTAAATAACATCTGACTACACTGATTCCCAGACCAGTCTCACAAACAGGCGTTTCTATAAGCAGCCAGTGGATCAGATATTAACTGTCATATTGGAGTGTTGGATGTAATTTAAGCCTCTCACTCATCCAATAGATATCATCAGGAGAGGCCTACCTTGTCTACAGTAAGAGGATCCACTCTAACTCCGAGTTCAACGGGTACGTGGCGGCACTCTACAAGGTGCTGGGTACCTTCCTGTTCGGGGCAGCTGTCAGCCAATCACTGACGGACCTGGCCAAGTTCTCCATCGGACGCCCTCGGCCCAACTTCATGGCCGTCTGCAACCCCAAGGTCTGCAAAGGCTATGTGCTGGAGATCAACTGCACCGGCAATCCTCGGGATGTCACGGAGTCCAGGTAGTTACTGAAGTAGAGGGTGTCAGGGAAATATTGTTGATGTGTACATTGCTCAATGCCAGTGGTTAGTGCTGTACTGGAACCAATGCCTCCATACGCTGCAGGACTAGAACCAGGGTTGGTGACCACTGCTTTATGCTATGGTAGAAACACAGTGAATAGATCAACTGTAGCCTCCACACAGCCATGACAGAAAAAGGTTTTAACAACATATGTTTTCTTTCTATTTTCCAGGTTGTCCTTCTACTCTGGCCACTCCTCCTTTGGGATGTACTGTATGCTGTTTCTAGCAGTGAGTAAACTACACCCACCCTCATATTCAGCAGTCTCAAAGGGAGTCAATTGATGCAATGCCTTTCAATTTTTAACAGGAGTAATGGGGAAAATATGAAAGGCAGAATAGGACAGGATAGACAGAGAGGGATTGTGCTCATATAAGGGCAAGTCAGAAGTTCAGCTGTGGAATTTGGACACAAAGACTAATGCCCTGCTGGACTGGACTGTTATTGACTGGAGATGAAGGCCCGTGTTCTGTTTCTAGTAATCCAGTTCAAGTGTGCTGGGCCTTGTCTATGGACAGACAGAGCAGGAAGGCGCCTCGAGCAGACGGCCGGTCCTCAATGCCAATCAAAGCAATTAGTCATTCATTCCCTCTGCTTTGTTTGGTCATGTCACAGGCCCTTTGATATTCCCTACTATACGTGATTCATATCTCCATGTCCCCACAAGTGTCCTACAGTGTTGAATGCTTAGATGGAGTGTATGTGTGGTAGGGGGGCATGCATGGATGCCAGCTAACACACCTACTACGGCAGGAGCATGGTAGCAGCCCAGAGAAATGAGCGTGCCAGATAGACATTCTGGCAGCAGCTCTCCTCTTCTGTGAAATGGGTTTTCAGTCCGTAGGCATAAATTAGATCAACATTCAACACCTTTTCACGCTTTATGCAATTCTAAGCATACCATATCTCCGTTTTTGCTTGGGAGTTGATTTAGTATGAAAAGGCATTTAACTCTTTAAAGATACATTCTTGCCTTTTAAATGTTTGTCTACATGTACTGATGATGTGATGGTTAGCATTGTGAAATAGCTAAACAACATGCTTTCATATTACATAGCCAATTGAAGAATGGACTTGCACACTGTTTACATGATAGAAACATTTACTAACAAATGCTGTGTTTCAGACATTCATTGAGGCATGATGGTAGGCTTAGTGTAACTGGGGCCAGTTTACAGTCAAATACCATTGCCTTATTTGGTAAGATGGTTCACTACTACACCAAAAACACAAATGACCTCAATCAGCAGTAAAGGCAAATTGTCTACAAAAACAGCTCTACTTATGAGAGAACTAAAACATCTCCCTCTCTTTCTCTCTAGTTGTATGTCCAGGCGAGGCTGAGGGCTAAGTGGGCAAGACTCCTCCGACCCACAATCCAGTTCTTCCTTGTTGCCTTTGCGGTGTACGTGGGCTACACCCGCGTGTCTGATTACAAGCACCACTGGAGCGACGTTCTGGTGGGCTTCCTCCAAGGCGCTCTCATTGCCATCCTCAACGTGAGTGTTGCCTGCTGGCTTTTTATTGTTTCTACTTCCCTGTTTTGATTGAACCTCTGTCAGCAATGCCTTTTGGAAGTCTCGGAGACGTGGGGGATACATATTGAAAAGTGGAGCCGCGATTCTTATTTCAGACTTCTGTATGCAATTAGGGACCCTCTCAGACCCAATGTTTTATGATGTCTCTGGCCTGGTTAGAGAGCTGGAGGGGTTATACAGCGCACTGTGTGTTCCTCTCAGATGTGGAGCAGCTGCATGGTGCCCTCCACAACCAGACATATACAATCATACTTTCTAGCCCTGCCCTTGGTCCTCTCACTTTGTCTGACCCACACTATTTCCTTCTTCTCCTTACAGGTGCGCCACGTATCAGACTTCTTCAAGCAGCGTCCTCCCCGCTGCTCCAGCCAAGATACGGCTGAGAGCGAGGAACTGGAGCGCAAACCCAGCCTGCAGATGACAGATGCAGAGCACAACAACCATTACAGCTACCCAGGGCCTGTGTGAGAGGGGCCAACCCAGGGGGCCCCAGACTATATCAACCACTCTCACCACAAACTCCCACAAACCACTGGGCTGAGTGAAGGGGCTGCACACAGTACCAGAACCCTCTATGGCCTGAGTGCACCAGCCCCCTTCCGAAGACATGACTCCCTCTCCCCACGAATGGGAGAGGACTTTTTTTTTTATCATGAATGTTTATCATGGTTGATGTTCACAAACCGTTTTTTGTATATGTTTTTTTTACTTTATTTTACACAATAGATTAGGAGAGAGTACCAAACATTCAGATTAGAAAGAAAGAGACCGTTCTCTGTGGAGATTAGTCTCATTTTAGTGCACCTTAGTCGGAGGAGTAATCTGAACTTCAGTGGACGTTTGGGATTGATATTTTTAATGTTTCACCTATGTGAAATGGACTGCAGATAGTTAGAAATGTTGATTGTGTAAGCTTTCCTTGGATGTTCAAGAGTGATATACCACTAGATCACAAACAATCACTGCAAAAAATTTGGCATAGAGATTTTAGAATTTGGAAATGAGAAATTCAGCTTTTAGCTATGCCATTCTGGCTTCTCTATTTTTTATATATGTTTTAACAGTAACTTTGCTCCTTTGGTACGAATTGAAGGTATTTGGAAGGGCTTTCTAATTTATTTAATATTATAAACTGGGTGGTTTGAGCCCTGAATACTGTTTGGCTGAAAGATGTCAAATATCATACCATATACCACGGTATGACAAACAATTATTTGTACTGCTCTAATTATGTTGGTAACCAGTTTATAATAGCAATAAGGCACCTTGGGGGTTTGTGGTATATGGCCAATATATCACAGCTAAGAGCTGTATCCAGGAACGCTGCGTTGCATAGCGTTCAGAACAGCCCTTAACCGTGGTATATTGGCCATACACAACATCCCCTTGTGCCTTATTGATTAATTATAGATTACTTTATTCTCAAGGTTGTAAATGTCTATTATGCCAGCACTGTTCAGCTATTTTGCAATCACGATCATCACCCGTTAGCCACTATGAGCCACAAATACTGTATCTGCTAATATTGTTACATTTTTCATACTGCATGGAGAATGTGTGTAAATATGCATGTAAGTATGTTGTTATTTTTCTCACATGTACATCTTCTGTGGCCCATATCAAACCAGTGCCTTCTTGGACTAGTGCCCTTTAAGATTGCCACAAATGGATCAGATTACAAGTTCACAAACCAGATGCCTTAACATGAGCCTTTAAGGGTTGTAATGATACATCTTACCATTCGAGTCGTTTGTTGCAAGCTGGTAATGCTGTTCTGTGCAAAGTTCAAAGGTTGGGCTGGACTGATTTGAGCTAATTTGTGAAGAACTGCTCCTGTACACCGACTGTCCGGCCTGGCCCTGCTTGGCACAGGAGGACTGACGACATATCAGTCAGCTGGTAGTGATTGTGAGGCTCAGAGAGCTGACTCTGAGAAGTGACCTGTGACTATGGAATGACAAGGGCCTCCTGCGGAGACCCGGTACCTACGGACTTCCAGACTTTTAAAGACTGCTTTGAATTCCAGAAATGAGAACCACCTGGAGCAGCTTCAGTGAAGTGTTGTTGTTGTGTAATGTCTCACCTGTGTATTACTGAATCCCCAGACCAAATTTAAAATGAAACAATAGTATGAAAATGTTGTGGTGTTTGAGTCACCTTCAGGTTTCCATCATAAAAGGCCCTCGGTTAGCCTCGTTCTGGGTGGTGTGTGTTTCATATGTAATCCAACTATTTCCATTAGAGGATTGGTGCCTTCGATTAGGTCCTGGTTGGCCATTATCTGTATGTCAAACATTATGCTGTTCTGTTCATTGTACATTCATCTAGCCATAGCTGTTTATGTATACACAAAAGGATTCTAAATAAATACCAAATATACATGTTTCAATGTCATATTTTCATATTAATTTAACAGCTGTGTCAAACTGTGACCTGTCAGGAAGGTCTCAGGGTTGCTTTCATCAAGGTTTAATCTTAGATTTATGCATTCCGTTCCACATTAAATACGTTTGCATTCCAATGAACTCATTCGGTCATTAGGTAATCAAATAATTAGATGCCACGCTGGTTTCACTCTTGCAACACATATTTTCACAAGTATGGGATAGGTGGTGGGGCTTGTGAGTTGTCACATTGTTTCTGAGTGATTTAGATCGTGATGAGGATTGTATAATATCAGAGTGCCATCTAATCTGGGCATGCTCCAGCTAGCTTGTTTAGTAATCATGATTCCCAGCTGTTCTCTTCTTGATTATTTCAATCCCTCTGCACTGACATACGAGGTGGCAGGTCTCACTCAGAAATTAAGTTTTTGGTTTAATTCACAAATGCACATAGTAACTTGTTTTCATCCATTGATAAAGGATTGGTATCTGTTTGGAGAGAGAAAAGCCTGACCAAAAAAATAAAATCCCTATGAGCCTGACATCCTTCCTTCTTGTTGACAGTGGAATTCCCACGAGTAAGGGAATTCCAGTAGTTCTGCTACTACCATGGTTCCCCTGTCTGATTTCCTATTCTTGTGTGAAGAGGGTCTGTTTAGGTATTCTTCCATGTCCTCTTCGCTGTTTGTGTGCACTTGGTCTTGAGTATTTTCACTAGCCATTGTATCCTGTGTACATTAATGAGATGAATAGGGACGTAACAATCATGAATGGCTGTTGGGTTTCTGTTGTTAGCTTTGTTTGTGATGTACAGCTTTGGAGATGCTAACTATTCACAGGACACCTTAGGACGCTTCAACTGACATTTTCAGACCGTTTTGACATAGCAGTAGCAATATGAGGTTGTCCATTTGATTTGTGCCTGATTAGTGCCTGAGAGCCCAAAGCTTTGCATGGGATACTATGCATGGTGTGAATATAGCTCAACTGGGCATATCCATGATTTACGTGGTTCTAACTTGGAGACATCCTGTCGCGTGGCTGATGCATAGCCCCAGCTCTGTCCTGCTTTACAAGTTCAGTACAAAACCCTCTTTACTTATCCCTGGCTTTTCAGCAAGACTAATTAAAAACAAGTGCCAGGGATTGGGAGAGGTTGAGCAAGACTCCCCTACACCCTCATAGAGAAGGTCCGTAGAATGGGACGTCTCAACCAAAATGAACACACACATTTATATTGAAATGAACATCAGACCCCAGGGACATTTTTGTCCTATTGGCAGCTCAAACTGTCTCCCCTCATTTAAAACAATATTAGTCACTTATTTTGAAAGTCCTACTTATGTATATACAGTAACTTGTTTTGTGTTTCCAAGCACTGAGTGAGAGGCTACCGACCTGTAGCTGAAGTGCTACGACATTTTAACCCCTTATTTCAGCATTGTAATACGAACATTCACAGATCTGACTGGAGGTAACCGCTTGACAATTATGACTGTGCTAACCTTGCAGGTGTGCATGTATTATAAAAATATCAATATGAATCCAAAATACAGGCATCATAATCGTCATACATGACTAATAACACAGCAATTCACACAATTCCTTAAAACCCATCTGAGCTCCAAAGGCATAAATGGTTCAGGAGTTGAGATTCTTTTTTGGCCCACGACCCCATTTTGATATCTTAAAATACTTGTGACCCAAACAATGTGGGGCTATGGCAGTCAATTGAAAAACAGTCTAACAATATTTCTGATTGTCTTCTCAACTCACTTTTAATATGGGGCTTTGACAGTCAGTTGTAAATTAGTCTGACATAATGTATCTTATCTCACCACCACTAATGAGATGGGTGTGCTTGATGCATGTCACGTTGGAGGTTCTCAAAGTCAGGGGGCGTGGACGACAGTGCACATCTCATCTCTGCTGACATATCCAACCTGGATCGATATTTTGTTTTAACAGATATGAGCTGGCGAAGGGTACCATGAGTATTATGGTGCTTTCAAGACAACTGGGAAATACAAAGTCAAATCTTGACGTCAGTGATCTTCAGGTTGGAAAGTCGGAGCTCTCGAAAGAGGCCAGAGTTCCGAGTTGGAATTCCGAGTTGGATGACCGTTCAAAAACGATTCTTTCCAGTCGGAGCTCGTTTTTTCCCCCAAGTTCCCAGTTGTCTTGAAGAAGTCGCAAGTCAGAGATTTACGAGTTCCCAGTTCCGAGTTCCCAGTTGTTTTGAAAGCGGCATTAATGCTCAGAGGGAGACGGCAGGGTATTCCCTTTGAGTCAGAAACTGAAACTCCTCCGTATTAACACATAAATGCATTTGGTCACACGACAGCTCGTAAATAGCATCCCACGACATGTATAGCAAACAAAAGTCAATGCATGGGCATCTCGGCCCTCACAGCTTACGCTCACAGCTTCCTAACCGAAACAGTTCAGAACCATTTGTGCATACATTATGACAACATTTTGTGACGTTTTTGTTGGTTTTATTGTTCAGCTAGGGGTTTGTCGGCTCTTCGGGCACACACATTTTTTTCTCTAGACCTTCGTCGGTGATTGGTCAACTGTAGGGGTGACTCAAGTTTTTTCTTCTTGTCGTTTTAGCCCGACATGGCGAACGACAACTTCGAGCATCGATGGACCGATGAGGTACATAAGTACCTTCACCACTACAATTCTAGCCATGCATTATATAAAAACCAGCATGTAAATGCCAATTCATGGAGGGAGATTGCGGAGACACTGGGGTCCGACCCAACCACTTCTTCGAAAAAGTGGGGTAGGGTTCACGACAAGTTTGTCAAGGCAAAGAAAAGAAACTAAGGCTGCAGTGGAGATGTAGGTGGAAAGGCTACTCCAGAAATATTGCTGCTGGTTTGTTTGGCACGTGATGCATGGAAAACATAAGGACTTGGCTTTGTGGTACCTGGCAGGACAGCTGGTGATGGTAAATCGAGGGTCTCTGCAGCAGTTTGGACCTAAAAGACTCTCATGAAACACTCCACCATTTCTCGGCCGTATGCCCCTACATCCACCATTGTGAACCTGTAGCGGGCATCTTCTCTCTCTGTATTTCGCCTATTATATGTGTTGCTAGGTACATCAAATCTAGTAGATCCCGGGCAATTCGCACAACTTCAAATTTTCTCGCCAGCCATGTGTCTCTCGGTGAACACTTTTATTCTCCCTCGCGAGTCTTCCTACTTCCGTGTTTGACCATAGATGGCTATTAGCAGCTCATCGCCCTCGACTATCCAGGGGTATATTGCCGCTTTCCCCCCTTTTTCAAGCGAATGTCTTTTTAGAGAGCATGCGAGCACACTAGTTTGGTTCGCCTAGCCGACTTCAGCTAGCAGACAGACAAACTGAAGCATGCAGATGCTTTAAGCAGGGGAGTATTTGAGTCGTTTAGTCAGTTTCCTCTTGATTGCTAGGAATGGCATAAAATCTTTGTTTAACAGTGTTATTTGACAAAGGTATTAATGTGAGTTTCTGTGCCTCTGCCTCCCCACACATTGTTTTCACCATATCAATTGCGGCCGGTAATATCAAACTCTCTGCAATAGAGTGCGGTTTCATAGCGTAGCGGGTCTAGCCATTCACGGTGGGAATGACAAGTGCGGCCTTTTCCCATGATCTAATGGTGCTCTCTGGTTGAATTTTATCTTTTAGATTTGAATAATTTAGATTTAGATTTTTAAGGTTAACCACATTACAATGATTTTGAGATACAAAGACGATATTAAAATATATATAATTTTGTATATACAGTACCACACCTACTCATTCAAGGGTTTTTCTTTATTGTAGTATAGTAGTGAAGACATCAAAACTATGACATAACACATATGGAATCGTGTAGTAACCAAACAAGTGTTAAACAAATCCAAAATATATTTTATATTTGAGATTCTTCAAAATAGCCTCCCTTTGCCTTGATGACAGCTTTGCACACTCTTGGCATTCTCTCAACCAGCTTCATAAGGTAATCACCTGGAATGCATTTCAATTAACAGGTGTGCCTTCTTAAAAGTACATTTGTGGAATTTCTTTCCTTAATGCATTTGAGCCAATCAATTGTGTTGTGACAAGGTAGGGTTGGCATACAGAAGATATCCCTATTTGGTAAAAGACCAAGTCAATACTATGGCAAGCACAGCTCAAATAAGCAAAGAGAAACAACAGTCCATCATTACTTTAAGACAGGAAGGTCAGTCAATCTGGAAAATGTCAAGAACTTTGAAGGTTTCTTCAAGTGCAGTCACAAAAACCATGAAGCGCTATGATGAAACTGGCTCTCATGAGGATTGCCACAGGAAACAAAGACCCAGAGTTACCTGCTGCAGAGGATAAGTTTATTAGAGTTACCAGCCTCAGAAATGGGCAATTAACTGCACCTCAGATTGCAGCCCAAATAAATGCTTAACAGAGTTCAAGTAACAGACACATCTCAACATCGAAAATGCTTAACAGAGTTCAAGTAACAGACACATCTCAACATCGACTGTTCAGAGGAATCAGGCCTTCATGGTCGAATTTCTGCAAAGAAACCACTACTAAAGGACACCAAAAGTAAGAAGAGACTTGCTTGGGCCAAGAAACACAAGCAATATACATTAGACATTTGGGCTGATGAGTGCAAATTTGAGATTTTTGGTTCCAACCGCCGTGTATTTTTATGAGACGCAGAGTAGGTGAACGGATGACCTCCGCATGTGTGGTTCCTACCATGAAGCATGGAGGAGGAGGTGTGATAGTGTGGGGGTGCATGGCTGGTGACACTGTCTGTGATTTATTTAGAATTCAAGACACACTTAACCAGCATGCCTACCACAGCATTCTGCAGTGATACGCCATCCCATCTGGTTTGCACTTAGTGGGACTATCATTTGTTTTTCAACAGGACAATGACCCAAAACACACCTACAGGCTGTGTAAGGGCTATATAACCAAGAAGGAGATTGATGGAGTGCTGCATCAGATGACCTGGCCTCAATAATCACCTGACCTCAACCCAATTGAGATGGTTTGGGATGAGTTGGACCGTAGAGTAAAAGAAATAAAATAAAGACAAATGCTTGAATAAGTAGGTGTGTCCAAACTTTTGACTGGTACTGTTTATACTGTATATAATTTTTTTCAGGATTTAGTCAATTCTCCCGCAACCCCATTTTCATATGAACCCTAGTTTGGGAACCACTGGGTTAGAGAAACCTCAGCTGTGGAAGCAGTAAAGAAATCTGAGAGAGAGAATCGTCTCTAGCTGCAGTGTTTGGGACTGTGGCTGCACCCTGCAGAACACATAATTCTGGTCAAACTCACACACACTGTGACGACCATGTGGTCCCAAGCTGGAATGCACGGGCAAACACTGGAGCATGACTGGAGTCTCATATTGTCTCTTTTCGCCTTGGCCTACGTTGTTATTTTGCGGCTTCATTGGGCTGTGTCTCTGTTTATGTCCATCCGTGCAGTTCATGGTTCCAGTGCTTAAGACAAGGAAAACTGCTTTTTGAGAAAGTCATTGAGTGCTTCTCACACTGTCAGCACACACTCAGTAACTACTAGTTGCTGTCAGTCTGAAACAGGACTGTATTGATCAAATGGCCCAGGTCAAAGGGTATCTTGGTAGGACCATTAGGCCAGTGCCCTTTCAAACATTTCACAGATAGTAGTCTGACTTACTGATAGCAGTTATAGTACTCGGACTACTTACTGATTTTGCTTTCTTCCCTCACTTCTGATATACATGAAATAATAGAAAGTCATTACAACAGATTTGCTATTATTTTATTGAAAGAGATGAATTAACTCTGCAAAGAGTGGAATTAACACTCAGTGGTGTAAAATAACCACAAGGATGTCGTTAATTACCAGAGTTAAGTGTTATTGTGTCATTTTCACTTTGTGTAGAGTAAAACACTCAGAACTACGCCCATCACTGGTTGTTCCAGTTTAGATGGTTTAGGTAGTCTCTTTTATTAATCTTACTAACCCTGGCAGTCATTCTGAATGCAGGTTGCGGGTGAACAAAAATTATAATTGTTGGATATCCCCACTCTGGCTGGATTCCAATAGGAATTAAACATCACTTTACAAGCCAGCGTGATGTGACTTTCAGGCCTGATGTGGCCTGCAAAACAAGCGTTTCAGGCCACTGTATTAGGGTAACAATGAAATATTTCATTGTTTACCCTGATCATAGTCAATTTAACCCTGATCAGAGTAAATGTATTTAGTATTAGGCTATGAGTCAGAATACATTTGTAATGACACTGGTATGAGTAAACATTCTAAACCAGGGGTCTTCAACCTTTTTTTGCACAGGGACCCTCTCCCAGGCAAACCTGTGACCCAGGGACCCCAATCATACATTAACAAATAATCTTATTATCAGGTGAATGATAATGGCAAGGAGACGTAATCTATATTTTGAAATTAATAGATTTGGTAGATAGTTTTTCATCATTTTGACCTTCCCACATAATTGGAAGAGGTGTAAACTCTAACATGGCCTATTAGCTAGAAAGGTAACTCCAAACACATTTTCACTGAGACCAAATTTTTAACACTGTTGCTTTTCAATGTCGGCCTACCAAATGGCACAGTGGCATCATCAAGTCCAGCTGTGGCCGGGAGTTCCATAGGGCGACGCACATTGGCCCAGCGCCGTCCGGGGTGGGGGAGGGATAGCCGGCAAGGGTTTCCTTGTCTCATCGTGCTCTAGCGACTCCTTGTGGCGGGTCGGGCACCTGCAAGTTGGCTGAGGTCGACAGTCGAGCGAGCGCTTCCGGCGCAATGGCGCGGGAAACACTCTTCACATCGCCACTTTGATACAAGGTGATTTTCATAGCAGGTTCCCACATGAAAAAATATTATTTTATACTATGGTATAAATACTATAGTATTCACTTTAGTGTTTTTGTGGACATTACTGTAGTATTCACTGTAGTGTTTTTGCGGAAAGACTACAGTGAATACTATAGTATGTACTGTAGTATTTACAGTTAACTATAAAATAAGTAATGTTGTTAAAGAAAACTGCAATATATACTAAAGTAGATAACTAATGTAAAATGAGATAACTAATGTAAAATATACTGTCCGTCAAATGTATGTAGGTTCAGAACTTTTGTGAAACAACACAGTAAAAAAATATATGATAAATAGAAATCAAAACTGGATGGTCTTCAGAGATCGATGGGAGGGGTTGAGGGTAGCTGAAGGATGAGACTAAAAACAAACAAATGATAACTATTGTAAAATATACTGTGTCTGTAAAATGTATATATTTACAAGTGTTGTTGTCCATTAGTTTACTCCAATTTGGGGAGGGGTGGTAGGGTAAGAGAAAATAATAAAGGAAAATGTATTTATATATATTTTATAGGTCCGGTCACACACATTTCCTAGGTGGCAAAGGTACGGATTAATATTGTCTTTATCGGCCCCTCCCACCACCTCGCGACCCATGCGGCCCCAAACTACTCACATTCCTCTTGTTGGCGGAAATAACATTTAGCAGGTTTTAAGCAAAATTCCTACAATTTTACACATTTTGCCATGCGGCGGCGAGAACGTTTTGCAGTTTTAAAGCTAATTTCCTCAAATTCAACACGTTTTGACATGTCTTATGTGTGTTTATATGATACGTGAGAGAGTCAACAAAATCAATGTGGGCCCCTGGGGGTCGAGGCCCCCAAGGGCACATAATCCAGGCCATGATAGCTACAAGATTTAGCTGGTTAGCCTAACTTACATACCTGTAATATACTACAGTATTTACCTTACCATTTTTGCAGACATTACTGTAGTATTTACTATAGTGTTTTTGTTTTATTATCTTTGACATAGAAGTGGAGGCTTCTCCTTCAGGAAACCGACTGGAGAAAAACTAAAGAGCACATTTTCCGTAACCTATAGGTAAGACTGGGTCTGAACATATAGTTCAGCACTTCTGCTCTTTCCTATAACCTGTAGGGAACACAATATATAGTCTATACTTGGCATGTAGGATTTCTCACATATGGGTGGCAAAAATTGCGATATGGGGAGGGGAATAGGCAGATTAAATACAGTAGTATTTACTAACCAACTTGCCCTCTAAATACACCTCTGCTGTTTTCAACCAAGATCTCAGCGATCACTGCCTCATTGCCTGCATCCGTAATGGGTCTGCGGTCAAACGACCACCCCTCAACACTGTCAAACGCTCCCTAAAACACTTCAGCGAGCAGGCTTTTCTAATCGACCTGGCCCGGGTATCCTGGAAGGATATTGACCTCATCCCGTCAGTAGAGGATGCCTGGTCATTCTTTAAGAGTGCCTTCCTCACCATCTTAAATAAACATGCCCCATTCAAAAAATGTAGAACCAGGAACAAATATAGCCCTTGGTTCACTCCAGACTTGACTGCCCTTGACCAGCACAAAAAAATCCTGTGGCGTTCTGCATTAGCATCGAATAGCCCACGCGATATGCAACTTTTCAGGGAAGTCAGGAACCAATATACACAGGCAGTTAGGAAAGCTAAGGCTAGCTTTTTCAAGCAGAAATTTGCATCCTGTAGCACAAACTCAAAAAAGTTCTGGGACACTGTAAAGTCCATGGAGAATAAGAGCACCTCCTCCCAGCTGCCCACTGCACTGAGGCTAGGAAATACTGTCACCACCGACAAATCCACTATAATTGAGAACTTCAATAAGCATTTTTCTACGGCTGGCCATGCTTTCCACCTGGCTACCCCTACCCCGGTCAACAGCCCTGCACTCCCCACAGCATCTCGCCCAAGCCTCCCCCATTTCTCNTTCACCCAAATCCAGATAGCTGATGTTCTGAAAGAGCTGCAAAATCTGGACCCCTACAAATCAGCCGGGCTAGACAATCTGGACCCTCTCTTTCTAAAATTATCTGCCGAAATTGTTGCAACCCCTATTACTAGCCTGTTCAACCTCTCTTTCCTATCGTCTGAGATTCCCAAAGATTGGAAAGCTGCCGCGGTCATCCCCCTCTTCAAAGGGGGTGACACTAGACCCAAACTGCTACAGACCTATATCTATCCTACCCTGCCATTCAAAGGTCTTCGAAAGCCAAGTTAACAAACAGATTACCGACCATTTCGAATCCCACCATACCTTCTCCGCTATGCAATCTGGTTTCAGAGCTGGTCATGGGTGCACCTCAGCCACACTCAAGGTCCTAAATGATATCATAACCGCTATCGATAAGAGACATTACTGTGCAGCCGTTTTCATTGACCTGGCCAAGGCTTTCGACTCTATCAATCACCACATTCTTATTGGCAGACTCAACAGCCTTGGTTTCTCAAATGATTGCCTCGCCTGGTTCACCAACTACTTCTCAGATAGAGTTCAGTGTGTCAAATCGGAGGGCCTGTTGTCCGGACCTCTGGCAGTCTCTATGGGGGTGCCACAGGGTTCAATTCATGGGCCGACTCTCTTCTCTGTATACATCAATGTTGTCGGTCTTGCTGCCGGTGATTCTCTGATCCACCTCTACACAGACGACACCATTCTGTATACTTCTGGCCCTTCTTTGGACACTGTGTTAACTAACCTCCAGACGAGCTTCAATGCCATACAACTCTCCTTCCGTGGCCTCCAACTGCTCTTAAATGCAAGTAAAACTAAATGCATGCTTTTCAACCGATCACTGCCCGCACCTGCCCGCCCGTCCAGCATCACTACTTTGGACGGTTCTGACTTAGAATATGTGGACAACTACAAATACCTAGGTGTCTGGCTAGACTGTAAACTCTCCTTCCAGACTCACATTAAACATCTCCAATCCAAAATTAAATCTAGAATCGGCTTCCTATTTCGCAACAAAGCATCCTTCACTTTTGCTGCCAAACATACCCTCGTAAAACTGACCATCCTACCGATCCTCGACTTCGGCGATGTCATTTATAAATAGCCTCCAACACTCTACTCAACAAATTGGATGCAGTCTATCACAGTACCATCCGTTTTGTCACCAAATCCCCATATACTACCCACCACTGCGACCTGTACGCTCTCGTTGGCTGGCCCTCGCTTCATACTTGTCGGCAATTCCACTGGCTCCAGGTCATCTACAAGTCTTTGCTAGGTAAAGCCCCGCCTTATCTCAGCTCACTGGTCACCATCGCAGCACCCACCCGTAGCACGCGCTCCAGCTGGTATATCTCACTGGTCACCCCCAAAGCCAATTCCTCCTTTGGCCGCCTTTCCATCCAGTTCTCTGCTGCCAATGACTGGAACGAACTACAAAAATCACTGAAGCTGGAGACTCATATCTCCCTCAGTAGCTTTAAGACAAAGCTGTCAGTGCAGCTCACAGATCTCTGCACCTGCACATAGCCCATCTGTAAACAGCCCTACTACCTCATCCCCATACTGTATTTATTTATTTATCTTGCTCCTTTGCACCCCAGTAACTTGCACATTTATCTTCTGCACATCTACCATCCCAGTGTTTAATTGCTATATTGTAATTACCTCGCCACCATGGCCTATTTGTTGCCCTACCTCCCTTATCTTACCTCATTTGCACTCACTGTTTATAGACTTATTTATTATTATTTTTCTACTGTGTTATTGGCTGTATGTCTGTGTATTCCATGTGCAACTCTTTGTTGTTGTATGTATCAAATTGCTGTGCTTTATCTTGGCCAGGTTGCAGTTGTTTATGAGAACTTGTTCTCAACTAGCCTACCAGGTTAAATATAGGTAAAATAAAAAAAGAATATGGTTAAAAAATGTTTTTGCGGACTGTAGTGTTTGTGTGGACATTACTGTAGTAGTTACTACAGTGGTTTTTGTGTGGATAATACTGTAGTATTTACGATAGCACTCTACAGTGTACTACAACATTCTATAGTAAGTACTACACATTATCGAGGGATACTACAGTGTGTGGTATAGTATTCTACAGTATGCTACAGTTTATTATAGAATTCTATAGCATGTGGGTAAAGAGAACATTTTAGCTAACCCTTACCCTAATCCTTTTTCTAACCTTAACCTCAGTCTCCTAACCTGCTATGTTAATTATCCTAATCTGCTGCATAAGTTCTCCTAACCTGCTTCGAAAAAGTAACTTCAGTTTTGAAGTGATGTGAGAAGAGTTAAGCAAAGTGTGATAAGAAGCAGCACAGCTTGACGGGGCATGTTTTGGAGGACGCATGTCCCGATCTTCGACTCTCCCATAACACGACTCAGGACATGACCCAGATGCAGACACAGAAGACGGGAGGTTCAATATACAGGGTAGTTTATTAAAACCACAGGAGGCAGGCAAAGGACAGGTCGAGGACAGGCAGAGGTTCGTAACCAGGTCTGAGTCTGATAGGTACAGGGGGGCAGTCAGGGTCATGACAGGCAGAAGTTTGTAAACAAGGTCAGAGTCAGATAGGGACAGGATGGCAGGCAGGCTCGTGGTTAGGGCAGGCAGAATAGGTTGGAAGCACTAGTAAACAGGGACTAGAGAGAACAGGAGTATGGGGAAAAACACGCTGGTAGGCTTGACGAGACAAGACGAACTGGCAACAGACAAACAGAAAACACAGCTATAAACGAACAGGAGATAATGGGGAAAATGGGCGACACCTGGAGGGGGGTGGAGACAAGCACAAGACAGGTGAAACAGATCAGGGTGTGACACCCATGCCCGTTGGGAGTTGCTGTGATGAGACAAGGTCGTAACTATGGATTGGATACCATGGAATTGTGAGAAAAAAGGGTCAAATTGTGGAAAATAAATACATATAAAAAATGTTAAGAATGAATGCACCACCAACTGTAGACGTGGTTAAATTCTTTCTTCTCTCAAGCTGGATCCAATAGAGGCATTTTTAGCTTGGCTCCACATTCTACCAATTAAAATGTCTCCACAAAATGAGCTGCCACTGCTTGAGTCACTGTTGTTTTCCACCTACTATTATAGGCAACTGTCTGTCTCACTGCTGGCTCTCAATAAGACATCACCCTCATGTGGGCTTGTCCCCATAGCAGCCTTTCACTGTTATGTTATGTTCTGTGTTCATTGGTAATGGATGGCAATACTTAAAATCCTATTGAAATTGTATTCTAATCCAATAAAATTGTATTACCCTTACGAAAAAAATATTGCAGTCAGAGTGCAGTATAACTGCAGTACACTTTAGTAAAAACTGTAGTTAGTGTGCAGTATGCTGCAAATACTGTGTCCAAAATAACCCTGTTCTTTACTGCAGTAATTTTGCAGTGTAAGTGCAGTTAAAGTGCAGTATAACTACAGTTCAACTGCAGTATACTGGACGCAGCAAATTACTGCGTCCAGAATACCACAATCACCTGCAGTTACTGCACTTTTACTGCAGTTTCAAAACTGCAATCTTTTTTTTAAGGGTATTCTCTCCAACCATTTGACCAAGTTTAGGTCCATCATCCAATTATTACAGGCCCAGTGCAGTGAAAAATGTAATTTCCCTCTATTTTATATATATTTCCACATTATGTTGGAATAATACTGTGAAATTGTGAAAATTATAATAATGCCCTTTTAGTGTACGGGCTGCTTGAAAAGACTAGCTGAAATTTCAGCCTGTTTTGGTGGGAGGGAGTTTGGGCTGCCTGGTGACATTACCAGGCAGTAAATTAGTTACTAGACCAATAAGAAAGAGTCTCTGCCGATAACAGATCGTTTACAGTTTTCCCCTCCCCACTCAGGCCACTCCAAGACAGTTCTAGCAAAATTATTGCGTGAGAAATTGCTCTTTGCTAAGAAACAATTTTTGTTTCTTTTTGACCATTTTTGTTGAAATAATTTTAGATAAAAAAAAAAAAAAAGTCTGCATTGGACCTTTAAACTATTTGTCATAGGACTCAGTTCTGCAACTCACTAAACCAGCCATAATCAACAGGCGGAACACAGTCCGGATCCGGACCCAGAACGAGGTCAATACGGACCACGGGTCCAGACTTAATAAAAAAATATATTATTATTATTATTATTATAATTCAGGCTCTCTGTCACACCCTGATCTGTTTCACCTGTCTTTGTGCTTGTCTCCACCCCTCTCCAGGTGTCGACCATCTTCCCCATTATCCCCAGTGTATTTATACCTGTGTTCTCTGTTTGTTGGTTGCCAGTTTGTTTTGTTTCGTCAAGCCTACCAGCATTTTTCCTGTGCGCCTGTCTTGCTCTAGTTCCTGTTTTTCCCGGTTTTGACCATTCTGCCTGCCCTGAGCCTGCCTGCCGTTTTGTACCTTGTCACACCACCCTGGATTACTGACCTCTACTTGCCTGCCGTTCTGTACCTTTCGGACTCTGCTCTGAATTACTGACCTCTGCCTGCCCTTGACTTGTCGTTTGCCTGCCCCCCCTGTTTTTGTAATAAACTTTTGTTACTTTGAAACTGTCTGCATCTGGGTCTTCTCCTGAGCCTTGACAATTTCAATTTAATGTGGTTGAGGGTTGTAATAGTAGAACGCTCAAGGTGCAATTCTGAAATTTGGTAGTGCATGGGCAGTTTTTCTCTTGTTATGTCATTCACTGACAGATTAGAGCGATGTTTATAACCTGTCAGGAACGTCCAGTTAATGAGCCCATGTTCAAATCAAATCAAATTTTACACATGGTTAGCAGATGTTATTGCAAGTGTAGAAAAATGATTGCGCTTCTAGTTCCGACAGTGCAACAATATCTAACAAGTAATATCTAACAATTCCACAACAAATACCTAATACACACAGATCTAAGTAAAGGAATGGAATAAGAATATATAAATACAGTTGAAGTCGGAAGTTTATATACACTTAGGTTGGAGTCATTAAAACTCGTTTTTCACCCACTCCACAAATTTCTTGTTAACAAACTATAGTTTTGGCAAGTCGGTTAGGACATCTACTTTGTGCATGACAAGTAATTTTCCCAACAATTGTTTACAGACAGATTATTTCACTTATAACTCACTGTATCACAATTCCAGTGGGTCAGAAGTTTACATACACTAACTTGACTGTGCCTTTAAACAGCTTGGGAAATTCCAGAAAATGGTGTCATGGCTTTAGAAGCTTCTGATAGGCTGATTGACATAATTTGAGTCAATTGGAGGTGTACCTGTGGATGTATTTCAAGGCCTACCTTTAAACTCAGTGCCTCTTTGCTTGACATCATGGGAAAATCAAAAGAGCTCAGCCAAGATCTCAGAGAATAAATTGTAGACCTCCACAAGTCTGGTTCATCCTTGGGAGCAATTTCCAAACGCCTGAAGGTACCACGTTCATCTGTACAAACAATAGCACGCAGGTATAAACACCATGGGACCACGCAGCCGTCATACCACTCAGGAAGGAGACGCGTGCTGTCTCCTAGAGATCAATGTACTTTGGTGCGAAAAGTGCAAATCAATCCCAGAACAATAGCAAAGGACCTTGTGAAGATGCTGGAGGACACAGGTACAAAAGTATCTATATCCACAGTAAAACAAGTCCTATATCGACATAACCTGAAAGGCCACTCAGCAAGGAAGAAGCCACTGCTCCAAAACCGCCATAAAAAAGCCAGACTACGGTTTGCAACTGCACATGGGGACAAAGATCATACTTTTTGGAGAAATGTCCTCTGGTCTGATGAGACAAAAATAGAACTGTTTGGTCATAATGACCATTGTTATGTTTGGAGGAAAAGGGGGAGGCTTGCAAGCCGAAGAACACCATCCCAACCGTGAAGCACGGGGGTGGCAGCATCATGTTGTGGGGGTGCTTTGCTGCAGGAGGGACTGGTGCACTTCACAAAATAGATGGCATCATGAGGAGGAAAATTATGTGGATATATTGAAGTAACATCTCAGTCAGGAAGTTAAAGCTTGGTCGCAAATGGGACTTCAAAATGGACAATGACCCCAAGCATACTTCCAAAGTTGTGGCAAAATGGCTTAAGGACAACAAAGTCAAGGTATTGGAGTGGGCATCACAAAGCCCTGATCTCAATCCTATAGAAAATGTATGGGCAGAACTGAAAAAGCGTGTGTGAGCAATGAGACCTACAAACCTGATTCAGTTACACCAGCTCTGTCAGGAGGTATGGGCCAAAATTCACCCAACTTATTGTGGGAAGCTTGTGGAAGGCTACCTAAAATGTTTGACCCAAGTTAAACAATTTAAAGGCAATGCTACCAAATACTAATTGAGTGTATGTAAACTTCTGACCCACTGGGAATGTGGTGAAAGAAATAAAAGCTGAAATAAATCATTCTCTCTACTATTATTCTGACATTTCACATTCTTAAAATAAAGTGGTGATCCTAACTGACCTAAGACAGGGAATTTTTACTAGGATAAAATGTCAGGAATTGTGAAAAACTAAGTTTAAATGTATTTGGCTAAGGTGTATGTAAACCTCCGACTTCAACTGTATATGACAATGACAGAGCGGCATAGGCTAAGATGCAATAGATGGTATAGAATACAGTATATACATATGAGATGAGTAATGCAAGATATGTAAACATTAATAAAGTGACTAGTGTTCCATTTATTCAAGTGGCCAATGATTTCAAGTCTGTATGTAGGCAGCAGCCTCTCTGTGCTAGTGATGGCTGTTTAACAGTCTGATGGCATTGCGATAGAAGCTGATTTTCAGTCTCTCGGCCCCAGCGTTGATGCACCTGTACTGACCTCGTCCTTCTGGATGGTAGCGGGGTGAACAGGCACTGGCTCGGGTGGTTGTTGTCCTTGATGATCTTTTTGGCCTTCCTGTGACATCGGGTGCTGTAGGTGTCCTGGAGGTAGTTTGCCCCTGGTGATGTGTTGTGCGGACCGCACCACCCTCTGGAGAGCCTTGCGGTTGTGGGCAGTGCAGTTTCCGTACCAGGCGGTGATACAGCCCAACAGGATGCTCTCAATTGTGCATCTGTAAAAGTTTGTGAGGGTTTTAGGTGACAAGCCACATTTCTTCAGCCTCCTGAGGTTGAAGAGGCACTGTTGCATTTCAGTTTGTCAGGGATGTGTACGCCGAGGAACTTAAAACTTTCCACCTTCTCCACTGCTGTCCCATCTATGTGGATAGGGGGGTGCTCCCTCTGCTGTTTTCTGAAGTCCACGATCATCTCCTTTGTTTTGTTGACGTTGAGTGAGAGGTTATTTTCCTGACACCACACTCCGAGAGCCCTCACCTCCTCCCTGTAGGCTGGTCTCGTCGTTGTTGATAATCAAGACCAGCACTGTTGTGTCATCTGCAAACTTGATGATTGAGTTGGAGGCGTGCATGGCCACGCAGATATAGGAGAACAGGGAGTACAGGAGGGGGCTGGGAACAACTGTCTCAGACACACAGAGGTAAGCAGACGTTCAGCACCTGAGCCCTGCGGCCGCAAGAGCCAAGTGTGACAGACATCCAGGAGCTCTGCAGGGATACAGCAGAGAGCCCTGTTTCGATACGGGATGATGTAATTTCACAGGGAAGTATACACGGGTTACAGCATGGGATAATACCTAATTTGTTGATCCCACATGACGATGAGCAGATGTGTTTATATATAGAATAATGTACACAAACATCATATGAATGATATACTGCTGATATACAGTATGGGAATTATACATATTTCAGCAGTCTCATCCTGTGGGGACATGATGTATGTCTCTGCCAAATGGGTGAAAAGGAGCACGTACCCAACTAGATTTCATGTAGATGTGTTTATCTTTAAGTCACACTATATTTAGATTGGCTTTATGAAGAATTATCTTTTGGGGCAGGACAGGTGAGATGAATGATATGCAGGTAAGCATTCATTGAACGCCATCATTCAAATACACAAACTCAGCACTTACTCAATATTCAGTTAGGTAGTGATAAAAATATCTGAACTTTAACAACTTGCATAAAATCGAAAGTCCACGGTATGACTTGTTTCTAAATCATATTGCTTAACACATCATAGTCAATCCCAGTGGGTTGTGGTGCAGTATATCACATTGCCCTGAATTTAACAGGAAATGCCCCTGCACAGAATCACAAACCCCACAACAGTAGCCAAAAGCATGGTAGACTTTACTAGCTACTTCTATCCATGTTTGGCTAATTCCATGAAGCAAAGGCCTGGATCACATCTACTGGGTTTCTATTGGGCTGGTGCAGTGGGCCTGTTCCAGTTCCAGTCAGAGCGAGTGAGGGACCACAGGAGGAACCAGGTGGCCTGGGTCTACTGCACTCTGCACAGCCACATGGGCTCCCCTGGAAAATATAAGGTACCTTCCTGTGACAGAAATATGGAGGGGAGAGAGGAAAACAAGCAACCACAAAAAAATGAAAATATGAGTGTGTTGGCTGCAGAGTGGAGGGCAGTTCAGTTCCCATGCTCTGGCACCCCAGGGGAAAAGAAGAACGGCTTGGAGAGAGGATGAGAGGCATATAGAGGGAGACAATATATTTGGGAAACAAAACACAAAGGAAAATGGAAGTTAAAGTGGTAGAAATGGAAGAATAGAAAAGGGTAGAGGATGGATTAGTGGAGAGTAGAGTAACCTAATACAGTTATTGTTTTTCCTCATTAAAGTGATGATGAATGGAGCCAGAGAGGATAGTTATCATAGGTTTCCATGTGGCTGTCCTGAGGCAGACATTCTGGCTAGTGTTATGGAGAGACCGGGAAGACAATTGAGTGAACAGACTTGCCTTGTCAATAACAGTAGTATCTATTCAACATGAGACACTACAAACTCACCAAGAAGAGATATTTCCAGGATGCCTACAAGGCCCTCCCCCTTCCGAAATCTGATCACAACTCCATTTTGCTCCTCCCTTCCTATAGGCAGAAACTCAAACAGGAAGTACCCATGCTAAGGACATTTCAAGGCTGGTCTGACCAATCGGAATCCACATTTTCAAGTTTTGATCACGCGGACTGGGATATGATCCGGGTAGCCTCAGAGAATAATATTGACGTATACGCTGATTCGGTGAGTGAGTTTATAAGGAAGTGTATAGGAGATGTTGTACCCACTGTGACAATCAAAACCTACCCTAACCGGAAACTGTGAATAGATGGAGGCATTCCCGTAAAACTGAAAGTGCAAACCACCGCAATTAACCATGGAAAGGTGACTACTGAATACAAACAGTGTAGTTATTCCCACCGTAAGGCAATCAAACAGGCAATACGTCAGTATAGAGACAAAGTGGATTTGCAATTCAACGGCTCAGACACAAGACGTATGTGCCAGGGTCCACAGACAATCACAGACTACAAAGGGAAAACCAGCCACGTTGCAGACACTGACGTCTTGCTTCCGGACAAGCTAAACACCTTCTTTGCCCGCTTTGAGGATAACACAGTGCCACCTACACGGCCCGCTACCAAGGACTGTGGGCTCTCCATCTCCGTGGCCGACGTGAGTAAGACATTTAAGCGTGTTAACCCTCGCAAGGCTAACGGCCCAGACGGCATCCGTAGCTGCATGCTCAGAGCATGCGCAGACCAGCTGGCTGGAGTGTTTACGGACATGTTCAATCTCTCCCTATCTCAGTCTGCTGTCCCCACATGCTTCAAGATGTCCACCATTGTTCCTGTACCCAAGAAAGCAAAGGTAACTGAACTAAATTACTATCGCCCCATAGCACTCACTTCTGCCATCATGAAGTGCTTTGAGAGACTAGTCAAGGATCACATGACTTCTACCTTATCTGACACCCTAGACCCACTTCAATTTGCTTACTGCCCCATTGATCCACAGATGATGCAATTGCCATCACACTGCACACTTCCCTATCCCATCTGGACAAGAGGAATACCTATGTAAGAATTCTGTTCATTGACTATTGCTCAGCATTCAATGCCATAGCATCATCCAAGCTCATCATTAAGCTCGAGGCCCTGGGTCTCAACCCCGCCCTGTGCAACTGGGTCCTGGACTTCCTGACGGGCCGCCCCCAGGTGATGAAGGTAGGAAACAACACCTCCACTTCGCTGATCCTCAACACTGGGGCCCCACAAGGGTGCGTGCTCAGCCCCCTCCTGTACTCCCTGTTCACCCATGACTGCATGGCCACGCACGCCTCCAACTAAATCATCAAGTTTGCAGATGACACAACAGTAGTAGGCCTGATTACCAACAATGAAGAAACAGCCTAAAGGGAGAAGGTGAGGGCCCTGGGAGTGTGGTGTCAGCAAAACAACCTCTCACTCAACGTCAACAAAACAAAAGAGCTGATCATGGACTTCAGGTAACAGCAGAGGGAGCACCCCCCTATCCAGTTATCCACATCGACAGGACCGCAGTGGAGAAGGTGGAAAGCTTCAAGTTCCTTGGCATACACATCATTGACAAACTGAAATGGTCCACCCACACAGTGTGGTGAAGAAGGCGCCACTGCACCTCTTCAACCTCAGGAGGCTGAAGAAATGTGGCTTGTCACCTAAAACCCTCACAAACTTTTACAGATGCACAATTAACAGCATCCTGTTGGGCTGTATCATCGCTTGGTATGGCAAATGCACCACCCACAACCGCAGGGCTCTCCAGAGGGTGGTGCGGTCACATAATCGGGGGCAAACTACCTGCCCTCCAGGACACCTTCAGCCCCCGATGTCACAGGAAGGCCAAAAAGATCATCAAGGACAAGAACCACCAGAGCCAGTACCTGTTCACACCACTATCATCCAGAAGACGAGGTCAGTATAGGTGCATCAAAGCCGGGACCGAAAGAATGAAAACAGCTTTTCTCTCAATGCCATCAGACTGTTAAATAGCCATCACTAGCACAACTGAGCCTGCTGCCCTATATACATAGACTTGAAATCACTGGCCACTTTAACAATGGAACACAAGTCACTTTAATAACATTTACATATTTTGCATTACTCATCTCATATGTATATACTGTATTCTATTCAACTGATTCTTAGTCTATGCCGCTTTGACATTGCTCGTCCAAATATTTATATATTCTTAATTCCATTCCTTTACTTTACTTAGATTTGTGTGTATTGTGTGTATTGTTAGATATTTCTTGTTAGATATTACTGCACTATTGAAGTTAGAAATAAAAGCATTTCGCTACATCCGCAATAACATCTGCTTAACACGTATGTGACCAATACAATTTGATTTTATTTAATCTATGATGGTTTGCAAGCCCTACCACATGCGATGAACGTCAAAGCCGGTGTAGTAGGATTCGATCTTAGTCCTGTATTGACGCCTTGCCTGTTCCATGGTTCATCAGAGTGCGTATTGTGATTTTTATAAGCGTCCAGGTTAGTGTCCCGCTCCTTGAAAGCGGCTGCTCTAGCCTTTAGCTCAGTGTGGATGTTGCCCGTAAATCCATGGCTTCTGGTTGGGATATGTACATACAATCACTGTCTGAGTTTTTTCACCTCTTTTGCACTGGTGACATGCTGGTAGAAATGAGGTAAAATGGATTTCAGGTTTCCTACATTAAAATCACCGGCCCCTAGGAGCGCTGCCTCTGGTTGAGCATTTTTTTGTTCACTTATGACCTTATACAGTTTATTGAGTGTGGTCTTAGTACAAGCATCGGTTTGTGGTGGTAAATAAACAGCTATGAAAAATATAGATGAAATCTCTCTTGGCAAATAGTATGGTCAACACAGTTTATCATGAGGTATTCTAACTCAGGTGAGCAGAACATTGAGACTTCATTAATATTATAGATTGCGCACCAGCTGTTGTTAACAAAGAGACACACCACCCCCCTTGAGCTTACCGGACGCTGCCATTCTGTCCTTCCGATGCATAGCAAAACCAGCTAGTTGTATATTATCCATGTCCTTGTTTCCGAGAAACATAGGATATTACAGTTCTTCAGGTCCTGTTGATAGGATAGTCTCGAACGGAGCTCGTCCAGTTCGTTCTCCAGTGATTGTATATTCGCAAATAGAACAGAGGGTGGAAGGGGTTCATTTCCTCGCCGCCGTAGTTTCAACAGGGTGCCTGCACGTCGGCCTCTATATTGGCGTCTCGGGGATTAGGGCCTGGTCCGGGGTGAGCAGTATGTACTGCGCCTCTGACTTGTTGAAGTAGAAATCCTCATCCAAATTGAGGTTAGTGATCACTGTTCTGATGTCCAGAAGCTCTTTTCAGTCATAGGAAACGATGGTGAAAACAATATGTACAAAAAAAGTTACGATCAGCGAAAATAACAGAATTGGTCAGGATCCCGTAAAACGGCCGCTATACATTCCAGCGCCATTCTAAGGTTAGGATTGAGGGTTGACCCAGGATGGGGGAATGAAGCTAGGGTTAGGGCTAAGGGAAGGGTTACTGCTGTGAGTACATTATTTATTTATCTCTCACATTCACTGCTGTGTGCATGATGACCGTGAAAAAAGCCATGTGCCTAATGAAGACTATCCTCTAACAGCTGTAATATACTGACTCCTTGTGGGAAACCTTTATAACTGCAGTCTTTATAATACTTTATACAGTATATTATTTTCCCATGGTGCCAGTTTGAGAAATTTGCTTTGCATAACAGTGAGCACCAGTAAATTATACGTTTTTGTTGTATTCATGTGTGTGTTGGCTAGGGTGTAATAAATTGTTGTGGCAGGGGAAGCAGAGAAATGGGAAAACTGTCACATTTTCATATAAGAATGAATGGGTATTCTGCTTTTTGCATGGATTTGAAAACTTGTGAATAATTCAGTGCTTTGTATAGTGTTCCATACAACAAACTGATATCTACTAACTGGACAAGTATTATAAACAATGGTTTAGCCTACTAATAATATTTCACGTCAGATGGAAATTCAAAGTTGCCGTTTTCCATAAAAGAAGGTTCTACCGAGATTTGAACTCGGATCGCTGGATTCAAAGTCCAGAGTGCTAACCATTACACCATAGAACCTTGCCGCGCATGTCTTTTGAAATGAAGAAATATAACCATGATTGATGACAGTATTTATCAAATGTGGACATGATATAGATGTATACATCTATTTCGGATGAATATATTTGCTTATCCCATAGTCAGACCCAGCCAACCCATATTTACCGGTGTCTAGTAGCTGACAAATCATTTCCCCTCCATCTCAATGCAATTGCAATGCCACAAATGAACGGGAGGCGGCAACCTGTGCTCGTCATCAAAGACAGACTTCCTTTCAAAGAAAGCCCATGTGGCGTCCAAGGTGAAAACAGAATGATTTGGGAGCTTTGACAAATGGTAATTCAATGAAATGTTATATCTTAAAATATGTTTTAATCTAGCTAGTAGACAAAATACATATTAAATGTAGCCTATGTGCATAAAGATAAAGAGATACTGTATGTCAATGGCCATTTAAATTGGTTTGACAAATATAAGCCTAAAACCATAATTGGTGGGATTGGCCATGAACAGGTTTTTCTAGGTGTGTGAAAAGAACAGGTCCCACTCTAAGCCTACTACCATGTGTAATGAATGACAGAGCAGGGTGAGCTGATGTCATTTGCAAGTCAATGTTATCCTCCTCCTGCAGAGTGCGTTAGAATGCAATATGAATTGCTCATGCCAAGGTACTGTTTCGCACTGGACTGTATTTTAAGCTACAATGTGAAAAAATACACTGTTATCTTGTTCATACAGAGAACAAGAGAGACTGAGAATATTGCCATCAATGACCACTTCAAAGATCTTAATAGGCCTACATGTTCATAGTCCTATTACATAAATATTGTGTTGTTAAGCTAAGGGAATCGTAGTTTTATGGTGACACGTGGTTTATTCCAAAGAGAAAATGTGTAGGTTGTTTTTGGTTGAGTAACGTCTTCTGTTTGTGTTCACATCAACAAAGAACAATGAACAAGTATATAAAAAAAGCCAACATTCTATCACTCTTACATACAATTAGACTTTATGTAACTAAGTCATTGATGCGATTGTGGTTTACGGTTTCAATTGCTAGTGTAGTATGGACATACAGTACTGCATCAGGAATGTGAGGGACTGTTGAGTGGGGATTGCAACATGAAAGGAGAGCAGTGAAATTCCTAAGATCCCAGATACACATGCCTGCGGGTGTTAATGTGCCTGAGTCTGTGTCAGGTGTGTGTGTGTTTTGTGATTTTTGTGTGTGTTTTGTGATTTGTGTTAATGAGTGCATGAACGTGTGTCTCTGTATGTGTGTGTCAGCATGAACGTGTGTGTGTGTGTGTGGCTACTGATGTGGGTAATTACCCCTTCTTTCCCCCCAGAGGTCAGGAGGAGAGAGAGGAGGGGGGGATGGGAGGGATGGAGTAGGGGATGGAGGGAATGGCGGGAGGGGGGTGGGTTCCCAGGGGAGGAGAGACCAATAAATCACTGTGCTGTCTCTGTGCTGACACCAGGCTTGTCTGCTGGGGGGAGGCTCACAACAACACTGTGGCCTTGTCTCTCTGTCACTCACCCCCATGCTGGGCAGGAGCCATCCCCATGCTGCCCTAATATAAGAAAGGGAGGGGTGGCGGGCATTGGGGGGTACCCAGAACCCATTGGTTCAATACGATATCTCATTTTATAAAATTTGTATTAATTTGAGAGAGATGTACTAAAACAGCCTAGTTCGATGTTGAAACCGTGATGTGAGCTTTTACATTTAACCTTTATTTAACTGTGAGCTACAGATGCAGTCAAATATATTGGCACCCTTGCATAATTCACTATTTGAAATTGAAAAAACTGTTGGTGTTTATACTTGTATTTGTTTTATTTACGACTGCACAGGACAAACAATAATTCAATCAAATCACTTCAAAGTAAAAAATTGCCTGGACTAAATTATAAATCGTTTGAAATAATTTGGTTGGAGGCAATGATTCCTGTTTACTGTGTAATTTATCTAAACTGTGGTAAGTTGCATGTGCCTACAGGGTAAAATAGCCATTTGTCCATTTGAAAATAAAAAACAGAACATTCTGCTCCATTGCAGTACATTGTAAAGTGCAAGGGTGCCAATATATTTCACAACATCTGTAGGTCATTTTATGTGTGTTTTTGCAGACAAAAAAATGGTTGTTGCATCTTCACATTTCCTCATATATAACCACTCCCTCCTGATGTTCTTTTGGCTGCTGATATTTGCCTATAGGTAGTAGTAGTTTGCCTTGCTTTTATTGCTGGGTACAAGCCCTGCCAAATGCAGTTTTACAAGGATGCTGCAGGCAGTTTCTATTGCTTGAAGACAGGTGTGCATGTGTGTGTGTGTGTGTGTGTGTGTGTGTGTGTCCGTGTGCCGTGTGTCCGTGTGTGTGTGTACGTGTGCCGTGTGTCCGTGTGTGTGTGTAATATAAAAACAGTGCTGTTGAGTTGATTGTATAGCCTTGTATCTTTTCAACAGGACAACAACATTTTCCTAAAAACAAAAGAGCCTCTTCCATAACGATGGTGTGGTGACTGAGGACTGAGGACATGTGAAAGGAGGACTGTGCTTTAGAGACCAGAGTGCACTGGGACCTGCAGGCCTCAATCAGACCCCAGTCAGTATCATCCCTCCCTGGGCTGACCTGCCAATAGCAATAATGTATGTCCTTCACTTATCACATTCTATAATCTATTATTATGCCTCCCCCAGAATGAAACAACCACCTATACACGCTGTTGCCCGTCCTACCCACTCACCTCCTACATGAAGCATCTCCAAGCAGCAGCCTGCAATACATTGCATTCCTCATGACTTTTTTTCTAATAAATGTGATCCTAGACCCTGGGAGGGAGACCAACAAGCTGCATTAAAATTCATGGGGAAAAAAATTGCAATAAAATATCTCTCTCCCACCCTCCCTCTCTTTCTCTCCCTTTTTCACTCTCTCTTTTTTTTCTACCAGCCTTGCACACTCTCTTTCATTCAATCTCTAACTCTCCCACTGGCTCGTCTTTCTTAGCATCCCCCCTGCTGTCCTTCATCCCTAATTCTCTCTCTCTTTCTCTTTCTCTCTCTCTCTGTATTTTCTACCTCTGGCAGGTTGTGATTTCCACTGTCAGAAAATTGCTTTTTCAATATCTGTCTCTCTAATTATGAGGCCTGCTAAAGGGGTCCTGCCACCAGAATACCAATAAATGTCTCTAGGACTTTTCCTCTTTTAAAGAATAGTTTTGAAGGAACAAACAATGCACAGTGAAATCTTATAATGTAAGATTAAAATCTCTGGCTGAGACCTGTTTAAATTTCCTAGGCCTATGAAAGCTTATCAGTATACAGGCTATAGGTCTCCTGCTGTAGCCATTCACTAAACCCTAAACCTCAACTAAATCTTGTAATAAATAATGTGGAAATTGAGCAAGTTGAGGTGACTAAAACTGCTTGGAGTAACCCTGGATTCTAAACTGTCATGGTCAAACACGTTGATACAACAGTAGCTAAAATGGGGAGAAGTCTGTCCATAATACTGCGCTGCTTTGCCTTTTTTAACAACACTATCAACAAGGCAGGTCCTACAGGCCCTAGTTTTGTCCCACCTGGACTACTGTTCGGTCGTGTGGTCAGGTGCCACAAAGAGAGACCTCGGAAAATTACAATTGGCTCAGAACAGGGCAGGCTCTTAAATGTACATGGAGCAGTAACATTAATAATATGCATGTAAATATCTTATGGCTCAAAGTGGAGGAGAGATTGACTTCATCACTACTTGTTTTTGTAAGAAGTGTTGACAAGCTGAATGCGCCGAGGTGTCAGTTTAAACTACTAGCACACAGCTCGGACACCCATGCATACCCCACAAGACATGCCACCAGAGGTCTCTTCACAATCCCCAAGACAAGAACAGACTATGGGAGGCGCACAGTACTACATAGAGCCATGACTACATCAGGTAACTGATGCAAGCAGTAGAATCATATAGAATCATATTTAAAAAACAGATAAAAATACACCTTATGGAACAGCAGGGACTGTGAAAAGACACACACAGGCACAGGCACAGACACACATACACATGATAAGACACGCACTCTACACACACATACACATAGATTTTGTATTGTAGATATGTGATAGTAGACTAGTGGCCTGAGGGAACACACTTAATGTGTTGTGAAAAGTGTTATGAAATGTAAATTGTATATAACTGCCTTAATGTTGCTGTACCCCGGGAAGAGTAGCTGCTGCTTTTACATACATTTGTTTGTGAGGTGGAATGCTCTTTACTTATGTTCATTGTTTATTTGAGATGTCCAAAAAAGAACATGACCTAGATCTTGAATATAATATTCTCATAGGGGCTGCCAACCTTTTTTTTCTATTCAGCGTGAACACCATTATAGATATATTATGCAACATTAAAGATTTGTGCAACGACAGACGATTTGTGGGGAGAAGAAATAAGGTATTTGGATACTGTAGGTCTACCCAACAACTCTGCTTTATTCATCACGATCACCTCTAATACTCTAAAGGGTTAAATTGTCCTCTCAGCCGTTTCGGTGTACTTGATTGACGTTTGGAGCACTATGGTGGCAGAATCCTCCAATCAACAAACGGTCAGTGTACCCACGTGGGTATTCTGAATACTCATTGGTTACTTGCATCAGTGTTGATTGTGGATGTGTCGAGCCCCACGTGGAGATTTTATTCAATCATTGAACAATTCCATTGCACCCTCTCTTTCTATAGGTACTGTATATAAAATAATAGCATTGTTAATATAGGAGTCTCAAATTACCCCAAAATACAATACAAAGGGGCGTTCAATTATATGACTACACGAATTAACAGATTTGAGTAGCACATGTACAATCATGATGAGAAAATTAACAAGGAAAATTAGCATGTTTATTTTACTAATATCATTAGACTATTTATACAAGAGCACTGGTCAGAAATGGTTTAGCTCTAAAAAACTGTTTTGGCCTTAAAATGTTAAGGATTAATCTGTCATTAGACTCGGTTGACTTGATGCTGTTCATAAATAAGGAAAGAAAGGATAAACCTTGGATCCAGCCCTAGGCTGGCTTGATCAACAGGAATATAAATATTCTCCCTTATCATTCTGTCTCAACAAATGTTTCTCTCTCAAGAAAACAACTCATAGCTATGTCCCATTGAAGATCAGGCGAGGATCAGAAAAGGAGGGAGTGAGAGGAAAGCAAAGCGAAAGGAGTAGGCTAGTATAGAGCAACCAACGAGACAAAAGAGACTGCATTGAATGTGGTGGTTTCCGTCTCGGAAGCCACATAATATAACAACCTAGCCACATTTTCTCTTTATTCTAGACGGTGAGAATACACCGGGGAGGGGACCATTTACTTGAAGAGAAGGTGAAATTCTACTCATTCGAAGTGCGTAGTCATGAGGACTCTAAACATCTAGTCGTGGACTGGGTGCATCTTTACTACATCGAGTGTTCTTTTTCTGTGGGTTGGAGATCGACCAGAACAAAGGGAGTCTTGAGCAAGGAGCGAGCGAGCCGAGCCCCATTAGTCATTACCGCCTCTGAAACCAGGGCAAATGCGTCTCTGAAAGCGACAATATACAGTTTTCTCAATTTCTGTCCGAATATTTTTGCCCATAAGAGGAAGAAGATAAAAAAAACATCAATCGGCGCCCAAAATGTTTCCTCAAAATCGACCCCCGGTAAGTAGGCTAATATTAACATGTAACATTCGGTAATTGCTCTCTTCCAGCTATTCTATAAAGCCACAGCGATCCAGAAATTCTTATTAAACACTTATTTGCCTATTGAAGAGTTTATTCGAAAACAGTGAAACAACTTGAGTAAGAATGCATACAGAGGTGCCATAAACTTACTACAAGAGGAATTGTTACATTGTATCTCTTTTGTCATTGTATCCATGCTATTTCTATCCGGAATTCCTTTGTGGTCATGTTTGTCAAAAAGTAACACATGCTGCAGTATTGTAAACCCTTAGTCAATCTACGTTTAACATTTGAACGATGGGGGGTGTAAACTGAATCCGACATAGGTCAGATATGGGTCTGTTATTATCCACACTAAGCAGAGGGGATTTATTCTGTCATAATTTGGCAAAACTCAAAACGAACATTTTTGTGAATCTCCTTGTGTGCAAATTCTGGTCTCCTGTTCTTGGTATTAACTTTCAAGTGTCAAATTAGACCATTCTACCTCGAGTTATCCCAAAAGCAATACTGTACTGGTCTAGGTTTGTTTGTCCTTTTCACAACTCAGCAGTCTATTTGAGGGGTGAGTCAGCTATAGGCAAGGGCTTGGGTTATTGACACTTACTAAATGACCTACCCCAGTAAAGTGTCACTCATTGTTTTCAAGAATGAGTTTTTCTCTCTTGCATTCATCTCATTGCTGATGTATTTGCTTTTGATTGTTTGATTTGAACACAAGTATCTGGCAGTCCATAAATGAGGCCTGGACACCCATTATTAGGAACTGCAATCTGAATTGACTTTGAATTGTTAACTAAATATTTGTGCTATAAACTCAGCCCATGTCACATTATGTGTAAAATAGTGTTTTGGATGTACCAGTTCTGTGGAATCAATACAACATTTCAACAGGCAGGAGGGCAAAAACACTGTACATGCCGTTCATATAAAGTAGCCTGTCAAAAAAGCTCCTATTTGAAAACCGAGTAACCCTTGTCCCTCCCTCATGCCACCATATACCCCACCCTGAGGGAGAGCGCTTTCACATTCATGTCCTCCTAGGGATGGAGATTAGACCCCACTGCTAGGTATGACGCCATGGTCAATGGTCAGAGGCAGGGTGGAGGGCAGAGGTTGATGGGGCACCATTGTCCTTAGAACACATGTAGGCTATGGCTAGGACCCGCCATTATCAGGGGAAGTTCTTACCTTTTCCCTTAACAGCATTTATAATCAATGAAACCTTGTACGTTTGATAGTAGTTGAAGTGGGTTCAAATTAATTCTACAAGTAATTTTGATTTGAACTCTTTTCCGCTGCTTCCTGAAAGGAAATTCTACCTCGCCAGATTCTGTTTTCTCTCCATACCATGCCCAGATCTACACAGACCTTGTGCTCCCCCAGCCCAGCCAGCTGTGCAGCTGACTGACTAGAGGGAGAGAACTCAACAAAACGTGGGGCTGTGGTAGAGAACTCAACAAAACGTGGGGCTGTGGTTCCAATCCCTCTCATCCACCAACTCCGCAGTCCACAATACATCCCCCGGGAAGCTAGCTACCAACCACAGCTCTAATGTATGGTTATGCATCCTTGAGGGAGAGAGCAAGCACGGGTTCGGTTTCTGTTCAACCACAACAGACTTGAAACACTGTGAAAGCTTGTTGCTCCAAAGTCATTGGCTTCCATTAAGGCTTGTTTTGGAAGTCCCAGGGAAACTATATAGTCATTTCTCGAGTTCCTTGTTATGTGGAATGCATGGTAGTGGGTGTATTTCGCAACACCCACAATAACATCTGCTAAATATGTGTATGTGACCAATACAATGTGATTTGATGACGTAACAGAATATATAGCCTGAAATGTGCTTTCAATCTAGTCGTTTTTTTAAAAAAGGTCTCAAAACCGTGTTTCGTCTGAGGGAAGCCATGAATGAAATTCAGTTGATCTTTAGGTAAACACCTGAGATGCAGAAGTCTGAAACCTTCTTCCTCATTTGGTTACATAGCAGTGAGCCATTGATTTGATAACCTTTGCTGTGGTGGGCAGACTGCTTAGTGTAGTCTGACATTGGTGACCAGCTCCACCTTGCAGATCCTGTAAATCAGCATAATGCGGACTAGTAGTAGAGTTATCAGCACTGCTGTCCTCAATGCTTAGCATCCAGTTCCCTTTAGGTCAGATCACTTAATGAAACACAGCTAGGTCAATGCTCCACTACACAGGTCAGGCTGTAGAGTGTAGATGATCTACCATCACACCTAATGATTAAGAGACCTGTCACTCAGTTACAGGAGAGGAAATCTGGCCTCCTGAGGGTTTGAAATCTGAAAAACCATCATCACCTCCACCAGCTTCGAAGCTCCCTAATAGTGCTTCGGGGCATTTCCATGTAAAAGGACCCATGAGCACCAGGGCATTTCCATGTAAAAGGACCCATGAGCACCAGGGCATTTCCATGTAAAAGGACCCATGAGCACCAGGGCATTTCCATGTAAAAGGACCCATGAGCACCAGGGCATTTCCATGTGAATGGACCCATGAGCACCAACTTGTGAAGTTCATAGGAGCACATATAGTTTGGTGTCAAATGAAAGCTGAGTCACTATTGTTGGGAATTGTGTGTGTGTGTGTGTGTGTATGTATGTGTGTGTATATATATATATATATATATCCTTTTCAACCATTTTCCATCCCAAAAAATGTAATGAGCAATTGCTTTGATTTCTGCTCAAACTGATGGAAAAGGGGTCTTAGAAAAAACACATGGGGGCAACGAGAAAAAGTTTTAAAAGGTATTAGAACATGTTAGAAATACATTAAAACACAATGTTGTAGTAAAGACCACTAACAACTAATATCAACATTTTTTATATTTAGTTTTGCACAAATTATTTGCCTTCTGTAAGTTTTAATATTGCCTGGTGTAAAGTCATTCTGTTACCAAAAAAACATGTATATTTATTTTACAAAAAGGTAACATGTAGAATGTAAAGAAAGAAAATAAGTGAGCCTCCACCCCCAACTTTCCATCCCATTTCCCCCAACCCCACCCATCCAACATGTCTCCATCCTTTCCCCAACCCCACCCATCCAACAAGTCTCCATCCATTTCCCCCAACCCCACCCATCCAACATGTCTCCATCCATTTCCCCCAACCCCACCCATCCAACATGTCGGATCAAATTCTTTCACACTTTTACAGTGTTGGTTTCATCAGCTGTTGTAAAATATTTAACAAAACACAGGAAACAGAATTTTGACTGCACTGTGCCTTTTGTTTGGAAACTTTGTTTGGAAACTTTATTTGGAAATAGTTAAGTAGTCATTGTGTGTTGAGTTGTATGGTTTGGTTAACTTTGCAATCTATGGTTTTACAAGTGAAATATTGGAGTCATTCTGTTATCATGGAATTGCACTTCATAATCAGTCTTTATGTACATGTATTCCCCCCCTCATCCTCTGAGGTCCAGTAAAATATGCCAGCAGGCTGCTGGAGTTCTGTTGGCCCAGTCAGCACATCCTCCTGCTCTCCCATCAGGCCCTGATTGATCTAGGACTCCCACTGGGCTGATTCTGGAAGGATCCGCTTCAGCAGGGCTGGGCTGGGGAGGGAATGGAAGGGCTGAGAGGGAAGGGCTGTGGAAAGCAGGGAGGCAGGCAGAAGGACAGAGGGAGGGATGCCTCGCCCCCACAGACCCAGCGTGAGTGCGGCACTTCCTGTAACCGAGCTTGCTTTAGCTCTTTATTTAGTGTTGTCCTTGAGAGGAGCTCAGCTATCGATTAGACGGCCGCCTGCCTGCCAGTCACAGCCAACGATTATCCTGCACGAGAGAGGGCGAGCAATGGAAAGGTTTCTGGGCTAGGTTTACACCAGTTCTGAAAGTGTGGAGTTTAAGTCTGGGCCATGGAAGGAACAAACACGCTGTGGGTGGGCTACCTAATGAAGGAAGGCACCTACAGCAATTTACACAGCTGACAACCAAACTGTTCTGCAGCGCTAATGAACTATGACAGCAGGGAAATTTGAATAACGAGATTTCAGGAGGCGAGAGAAGAGGGTGAAAAAAGAAAAGAAGAAAGATGTGTGGCGCTAATGAAACGGGTGCCTAGCAGCCAACCCTAACTGAGAGAAGAAGTGATAGAGATTACTGGGGCATTTCTCTCACTTACTCACTCACTCATGTCCACAGCAGAGCAGAGAGATGCTGGAGGTTGGGATCAATTGTGAGTGTACCCGCTTATGTGTCACTCTGCCAGTGAGGTGCTTTAAAATGCAAATAACTGGTTTGTTGTTGACAATCATATTTGAATAATTTGATATGAGGCTTGAACTTCAAACGCTTTCTGCGAGGACAATAAATTGCCATGTTTCACGGTTGTTATGTTTAGTCCCTAGGGGATGCTTGAGTGTGGGGGGGGGGGGGCTGCTGCTTCCCTACTATGGTTCTCAGCTGGTGGACTGGGTTAGGTTAGGTCTTTCATGCCTTCCTTCCCACTACTGTGTCCCCAGAGACAGACAGACAGGCAGGCAGTGGACCAGCAGAATGGGAGCATGGTGGGTGTTTACTCGTAATGATCTGCTCTGTGGGAAAGCACAGTGTAATTAGCAGGCTGGTTCGTTGGCTAGACTGGTTTACAGTTCCTCTGCTGTAGGAGAGTGGGTGGAAGACTGCTGTGCCTAATATAGGACAGACAGGAAGGCTTGCTTCTTTACTTCAGTCACCTTATGTGGAATCATCAGGTAGAATACCAATAATTTAGTCAAGCTACTACCTGGCTACCTATGAGGCCAAGGTAATACCCCTAATTAATTACCCAAAACTGTCAAATTCTTTCAGCCACATTGTGTGTGTATATAACCACATTTACATCCACAGTTGTTATGTGCGTAAAGTCATACCGTATCATGCCGGCTGTGATGGAAACAGGAAGTTTAAGTACAATTTTACTAATGCTGACAGAGTTCGAAATGGTGGGATCTTTTTGTGTCGAACGAATTATGCGCTGGAAATGCGTTCATTTGTAAATATTAACATAATAAATAAAAAAAGTACCCAATTTGTCATACATGAGTAAAAGTAAAGATACCTTAATTGAAAATGACTCAAGTGAAAGTCACTCAGTAAAATACTACTTGAGTAAAAGTCTAAAAGTATTTTGTTTTAAATATACATAAGTATCAAAAGTAAATGTAATTGCTAAAATATACTTAAGTATCAAAAGTAAAAGTACAAATTTCAAATTCCTTATATTAAGCAATCCTGCTAATCATTCAAAATGTAACAAGTACTTTTGGGTGTCAGGGGAAACTGTATGGAGTAAAAAATACATTATTTTCTTTAGGAATGTAGTGCATCTGATTTTTAAGTACCTTTGCATCATACTTGATTCCAACCTCCTTTTAAAAAGCAGGTGAAAAAGGTAACTAAAATAACCAAATTCAACCTAGCTAATTTCCAATTGTTAACGAAATTGTTTGACTACAGATGTAGCAAAACTGTACTTCAAATCTATGATACTCCCCCACTTAACATACTGCTTGACTAGTTGGGCCCAAGTTTGCTGTACAACTTAAAACCCATTCAGTCTGTACAAACAGGCTCTCAAAGTGCTTGATAGGAAGCCCAATAGCCATCAACACTGTTACATCCTCAGAAAGATCTTGAATACACTGACGCATGTCTTGTATTCAAGATCCTAAATGGCCTAGCTCCCCTCCACTTAGTATTTTTGTTAAACCGAAAACCCATACCCATGGCAGCAGATCCACAAGGTCTGCCATGAGAGGTGACTGACTAAAGGTGCTTTTCCTTAAGGGAACTATACAATCTGCTTTCTCTGTGAGAGCTTCCCATGTCTGGAACGCACTGCCATCAGACACACACACAACTGCACCACCTATCCCACCTTCACAAAAAACACAAAGACATGGCTAAAGGCCAATCAGACTTGTGAACATAATCCCTAGCTGTGTATTGCCGCTTTCCAAGTCTGTTGTCGATAGCTTGTGAGGTGTGGAAACACTTTGTTGCTTTTATGTATTTTGTCTGGTTGCTTTTGTGCCATTGCTCTGTCTACATGCTACGTGTTGCTTGTCCTATGTTGCTCTGCATGTGCTCACTGCTCATTGGGACTGCGGTTGAAAATTAGCCAGCTGGCTAAAACTGGCACTTTTACTGAAACGTTGATTAATGTGCACTGTCCCTGTAAAAATAAAATCAACTCAAGTAAAAGTTTTCAAAAATAAATAAATACCCCCCAAAAACTACTTAAGTAGTACTTTAAAGTATTTTTACTTAAGTACTTTACAACGCTGCATAATAACCATCATATCAAAGAAGAACTTGGAGTCATGCGACGATATGTGTGTGGTCCTCCCACTACGACTTGGCGGGAGGACCATGCAGTTTATTCGGCTACATATGAAATATGTTACGATGAACTTCACAAGGTGGTGAAAGTGCTAAGTGATGAGCTTGATGCTCCTTTCCAATAAATATTGAGGGTTTTATTCTGATGACATGATGATTGATGCTTGGTTGGCATTTGACAAATTTAAAATAATCTTGCTCTTTTGTCCATAATAATCTCACCATGTAGGCTATACCTGCACTGTATCTGTGAGCTGTTGGCTAGAGCTTCACGCGCCAATAACAGAGTGGGCATATTCGCTATATAACTTTACATTTTTTGTGAAAAACCCATCTGTAGAGTTGAAAATGCTATTTGACTTGTATTTTTATTCGGTACATGCTAATTTAACCATAAAACAATTACTTTTATGTGCACTACCTCATCACTCACAGACTTCTATGCACAACAAGTCAATTTGAAAATTAGAATATTCGCATGAAAATCTGTCGCCAGTTGGTTGGAAACCTGTCTTATGTCAGACAGAAATCATGTGATATTTAGGAAAATCACGAGCCTTTAAATTAGGGATGCACGATATATCGGTGAACATATCGGAATCGGACGATATTAGCTAAAAATGTCAACATCGGTATCGGCACGATGTCTAGTTTAACTCCGATGTGCAAAACCAATGTCAAAGCTGACGTGCATACCTAGGTAGGTACATGACATAATGACGCCACGTAAAATTTTGCGCTATACGTGCAACACAGCATTCCTAAACTAGCCCACAATAGCTGCTGTGTGGATCGAGCAGTCAAACAGTCATTTGAAAGAGTAACAACATTTCAGCGAGACAACTTGAAGGCGAAATCCATTAAAGCCAAGATAATGGAATTCATTACCCTTGACACACTACGAAGTGCGCTATTTTTCAGATGTTGCCCTACCGGAGTTACACAGTAAAAGCGTCACTGCTATTATCTTCATGACATGCATACTATGGAACACCGTTTGGGTCTTTGTGTGTCAAAAAAGATACACTGTCCAAGTTGTACAAAAAAGTCTGCAAACACCGGCCACGAACGATGTGTTTACAATACCGCGTTGGTAATAAGGCATTTGTTCGACCGCAACTTCTGGGGTAGCTAGCTTTTAGCTTGGTACCTAGCTAGCACCAATACAACCAGCCTGAAAACAATGACCAGTAGAAACTGCAGTCATTTTCATTATTCTTAGCAATAATAAAGGAATCCTTGTGAGTAAGTATTGTTGTTTGCCTTTTGAAATTGAGCTTCAGTTCATGAAAATAAATAGCTAGCCAGCTACTTAGCTTTGGGCAACTGGGTTAACGTTATAAGCAGCCAGCTAGCTTCATCTGGCTAGTGAGTCTCGACCGGACAGGGTTATGTGTTGTGAAGCTAGCCGCAATAAGGAATAGGGACAATAGTGAAATTTGTGGTTTGCCTTCAAAATAAAAGTATGTCATTGACAGTGATGCTAATGAATACAAATAGTAGAATTATGCCATGCTTTTATTTTAAAGGCTAACCTCAAAGTCCACTATTATGGCTAATCAGTATTGTGGCTAGCTTCATATAGATGGGTCTGACCATTAATCAAATAAGAACTGTCTTATAAATTAGGGGTATTTTAGATGACACCTAGCTAGATGGCTAGCTAACTATAGCTACTGAAACAGATGATGTCGTTTTGCTATGTTTTTGGGGAAGAACATTGTTTGCATCTGCTTTTTTTTTTTTAATGACCAGCACTGTAGGTGCGCGAGACAACTTTACCAGCATCATAGCATACGTATCGATGAATCGTTGTGACATATGAAATACGAGTGATAGTGCAATCAATGTGTAATAACTACGCAAAAGATTTATGAACGCGTTAAATTATGTAATGTGCAGTCATATTCAGGTCCTGATTGGTCAACAAGATTATTTGACACGTCAAATAGTATATATTTTGACACGCGTTCCATAGAAATCCTGGTTGAGAATGAAACGACTGAAGAAATGAACAACGAAACAGCACAGCAAGTAAGTGAAAGAAATAGTTTTTGATGATGTTTTACTGGTAATGGGGACATACGTAAATGCCAGCAAATTAACGTTTTGGTCAGTGGGATGTGTTTGTGTAACCTTTATTTAACCAGGCAAGTCAGTTAAGAACAAATTCATATTTACGATGACGGCCTACCCCGGCCAAACCCGGACGACACTGGGCCAGTTTTGTGCGCTGCCCTCTGGGACTCCCAATCACGTCCGGATGTGATACAGCCTGGATTCGAACCAGGGACTGTAGTGACGCCTCTTGCACTGCGATGCAGGGCCTTAGACCGCTGCGTCCGTGTGTGTGTGTGTGTGTTAACTATTTAACTTTACTAGAATGCTTAAAAGGCCACTAAAATTCTGTTTTACAATTTGGAGTCATAGCAAATCAAATTGTGCCACTTGTGTTGCCTACCTGGAGCTTCCGAATGGATTTAATAAATAGCCTGTAACTTCAGTTTATTGTTGTTGTAGCCTTGTTATTGTGCAATTATTAATGGCCATGTTTAGTTAATGAAACTGGAAGTTATCGATTGTGATCATGGTCACAGTTCTATTGTAATTGCAGATCAGCTGTTAGAATGCATTAGATTGACAGTAACAGTCAGTCAGATTAGGCTACAGGTAAAAAGAAACAATGGCTGTTGTTGACAAGCATAGGCCTATTCGGTTCATATACATATTATTAAAATTTGATTCAGTGATTTTGAAATTACGACCCCATCCTCGGTAGCCTATTCCAGCAGGCAATTGGGCAACAGAAGCACTGCTTACCATGAAAATCGCATCGCTATTCATGTTGAATGTCAATTAGAACCAAGCAAGCTGCTAAATCGTTAATCTTACATCTTGCCTGGGCTACTGTGTGTAGGCTAATGGGCGATAGGCTACCTGCATCTAGCTAACCAAACCATGGCAAAGTTGAATTACAATCATAAACCCAGAGTTTAGTCAGTAGGCCTAGCCTATGCTTATTGAAATGACATGTCAATCTCCCAAACAGGCCATTTATAACAGGTTCTAGTCTTAACTTTGGAACATAATAAAGGCACAGTTGCCAGAAACCTAACATTTGTTTTTTTAAGTTTAATAAGGATAAATTATTTTCTTTTGTGACATTCAAATTTGTTTATTAGTCACATTTAGCTCGCAATAATAATTATTTTGATGGAAAACCGAATTTTGCATCTTAGGTCATTTAAAGTTAAATCGAGGTTCCTTTCTTAATTCGGTCGATAATGTTACAGAAAAAGGGCAACTCCCTGTCTTGCTGCGAAAGTTTTTGGGGGGCTAGTTTTAAGGCCTTGCGGGCGAGTTTGAGTAGTCAACCCTGCATGCAGTGAATGCCACACTTAGTTCCATAGCGAGAGTGTGTGTGTGTGTGTGTGTGTGTGTATCTCAGTGCACGTGCTTCTTCACCTGCATTGCTTGCTGTTAGGGGTTTTAGGCTGGGTTTATGTACATCACTTAGTGACATCAGCTGTTGTAGGAAGGGCTTTATAAATACATTTGATTGATTGATGTGTGTGCCTGCATGGCTGCTTTTTTTCTCTGTGGATGTCTCCCTCACTATCTGCGTGTGTGTGTGTGTGTTAGCACGTAGGCCTTTTTAATAGCAGCCAGACTCTATATATGAAACATCAGCAGGCTGTGTTTGCTGCCCTGCCAGCCTAGCTCCAGTCCAGCACAGTCCTTCCTGGCTGGGAACCCGTCAACCCGGATGGCCCTGTTGGGCTTCCTCCTGCCTATTTAAAGGCCCATTGTAGACAATTTAGGCCTGATTTAGAGCCATTACGGTCCTGAGATGCCTCCACCTCCCCTCTCTTCCATTCCACCTCTTCACTTCTCCTTTGCACCACTCTACCTTTCCCAGCCTGGGCCTGATTTTAATTACTACATTATTGAAATCATTTATGTAAATATCATACACCTACCGTTTCCCAGCCCACATGGGTTTACAAGACACTACTGAACAAAATAACATTTAGCAAATTCTGCCCATACAATTGACTTAGTCCTTGTTGAGCTCGACCAGGGCAGATTACTAGGGGACTCAGGGGAAGGAGGTGGCTGATCAGATTGCAGCCTGACCCTGCCTATGGCTTCTTTACAGGGATGGTGCCCTTTAGCCTCTGGATCTGAACTGTACTGCTCTTCCTGGCAGGATGGAAAGCACATGGCTGTTTTTGAGCTCGGCACATTCCCTGCCTTTCCTATAAGGACAAACAGGATCAGTTGGAGTAATCAGAGGGATTGTATTGTACTAATAAATGTAGAGTTGAAGAGATCACTGTCTATCTCTTTGCCTGCTTGCCTGGCTGGGTGGGTGATTTAGTAATCCCATGGTGACCAGGTCTACAGTGTGACCTCTGACATCACACACTAAACCAAAGCAGCTGACCAGCGAGGTAGAGGGGTCAGAGTCATCTGACTGACTGCTAATGAAGGGTCAGCTCTGCTCCGCAGTGCTCCACTCTTTCATCTTGTTGTTTCCATGAGGGGCCACAGGGCTCTGCTGCGTGCCTGCATGTATGTACTCTGACATTGGCCTAAATCATAACAGGCCCTGTGCTTAGGAGCCAGAATGGCTGATGTTAGCAGAAGGCCAGGCAGAAGTTTCCTGTCTTAATTCATTTCCCCCATCGCTGAACGTAACTACACTCTACTACTGGGTCAGCCTCGATCCCACGCTCC
>QNTS01000466.1:104115-115736 GCA_003317085.1 Hucho hucho
TCATTTTGTCTGTCATAGTTGAAGTGTACCTATGATGAAAATTACAGGCCTCTCTCATCTTTTTAAGTGAGAGAACTTGCACAATTGGTGGCTGACTAAATACTTTTTTTCCCCACTGTATGTACTCTGACATTGGCCTAAATCATAACAGGCCCTGTGCTTAGGAGCCAGAATGGCTGATGTTAGCAGAAGGCCAGGCAGAAGTTTCCTGTCTTAATTCATTTCCCCCATCGCTGAACGTAACTACACTCTACTACTGGGTCAGCCTCGATCCCACGCTCCCCATTTCTGTCTGAGGAAGGCTCTCTGCACCTGTTCTTTGGAGCACGTACACACTGAGGTGAAAAGCAACAAAAAAAAGAGAGTGGAAGATGGAAAGTTAGAGGGGGAGAGAGAGAAGGGCAATATTCTCCCTCCCCCCTTCCACAAAATGGCCTTGGTGCTCTTGTTCCTGAGGCTCCTTTCTCTGGCCTGTGAAGAGTAATTGGGGGGTGTGCGTGTGCAAAAGTGAACGAGAGACTGCGTGCGTGCGTGTGTGTGTGTGTGTGTGCCCCTGCCTGTGCTCTGAAAGGGAGGATCTGGCCAGCAGATTGAGTTGGATTGCAGGCAGGCAGGGGAGAGGAGCTCGTTAGAGGCTGAACAATGAGCAACCCCTCTCCTGAACCTCAGGGGACCAGCTCTGTTTTGTTCTCCCCACCAGGCTTAGCACTGCTCCTCTCCTGACCCCCTCCCCCACATACCCTCACAGACTTGGCCTCTCTCTGTCACACTCATACGCAAGTACATGTACGCTTATACAGTGGGGTCAGAAATTATTGCCACAGTTGTTAAAGATGAGCAAAAATGACTCAAATAAATCAATCAAATACTGAGCTTTTATTGTATGCACAGAAAATGGGCAAATTATTTTATACTAATACAATTGCTCAGAGAGATTTTGTTTAACAAGTAATGTATTTTTTTCTTCTCAAAGGTGCAGGTCCAAATTATTAACACCTCTGTTTTCAATACCTTGCAATACCTCACCTTGTGAGGATAATCAAATGGCCACTAGACTATTACATTGACCCCCTCCATTTGTTTTGTACACTGCTGCTACTCACTGTTAATTATCTATGCATAGTCACTTCACCCCTACCTACATGTACAAACTACCTGTACCCCTGCACACTGAATCCGTACCGGTACCCCCTGTATATAGCCTTGTTATTGTTAGAATTTTTTTTTTTTTGGGGGGGGGGTAAATATTTTCTTAACTCTTCTTGAACTGCACTGTTGGTTAAGTGCTTGTAAGTAAGCATTTCACGGTAAGGTCCACACCTGTTGTATTTGGCGGATGTGACAAATAAAGTTTGATTTGATAATGGCACAGCCTTTTTCTAAAATGTTTTATGATATTGGAGAACGCAATGCAACTCTCACACGTTCTATCTCGGTCAATGAGGTCTCAGTGTCTGCTCCACACAGACCAAGACCAGACTAGTATGGATTATGGTTATTGTAGTTAGTGTAGCATTGAAAATGTGGTAATTATGTAGAATATTGGCCTATTAAACCCACCACTAGTATGCATGGCCAAAAAGCCCTATTTTCATGTCATCCGGCCAAAGCACCGGTGCCAGTGACGTTTAGCAAACTCCAGGTGTTTACATTTGTTGGATGACATGAAAATGGAGCTCTTTGGCCACGCACATCGGTGGTGAGTTTTGTGTCGAAAGAAGGTGCATATGCAGAAAATAAACCCATACCTATTGTAAAATATTGTAGGGGATCTTTGATGTTATGGGGCTGGCTATTTTGCTTCCTCTGGTTCTGGGTCCCTTGTTAAGGTCAATGGCATGAACTTTGCCCAGTGCGAGGACGTTTTAGCCAAGTGGCAACAAATAGATCTTCCAGCAAGACAATAACCCCAAGTAAACACTTGAACCCCACCAAAAATCTGTGGTTTAAATTGAAGGGGGCAGTCCATAAGCGCTGACGAAGGATGTCAAGAATCTGGAAAGATTCTGTATGGAGGAATGTTATCCAATCTCATATAAAACATTTTTTGAAAAAAGCTTAGTGCTGTTATCCTCGCAAGGTGAGGTATTGAAAACAGAGGTGTCAATAATTGTAATAGCATAAAATAATATAAGTTCCCCTTAGTTCAATTTTGGACCCCACTGTATGCATACACAGAGTACAAAACATTAGGAACACCTTCTCTTCCATGAGACTGACCAGGTGCAAGCTATGCTCCCTTTTACATGTAACTTGTTAAATCCACTTCAATCAGTGTAGATGAAGGGGAGGAGACTGGTTAAAGAAGGATTTTTAAGCCTCGAGACAATTGAGACATGGATTGTTTATGTGGGCCATTCCGAGGGTAAATGGGCAAGACAAAAGATTTGTGCTTTTTATATGGGGAATTGTAGTAGGTGCCAGGCGCATCGATTTGAGTGTCAAGAACTGCAACGCTGCTGGGTTGTTCACACTCAACAGTTTCCATGTGTATCAAGAATAGTCCACCACCCAAATGACATCCAGCCAACTTGACACACCTGTGGGAAGCATTGGAGTCAACATGTGCCAGCATCCCTGTGGAACGCTTTCGACACCTTGTAGACTCCCTGCCCTGACGAATTGAGGCTGTTTTGAGGGCAAAAGGGGGTGCAACTCAATATTTTGAAGGTGTACATGTACACTACCATTCAAAAGTTTAGGGTCACTTAGACATTTCCTTGTTTTTGAAAAAAAAGCAAAAAATGTGTCCATTTTAAAATAACATCAAATTGATCAGAAATACAGTGTAGACATTGTTAATGTTGTAAATGACTATTGTAGCTGGAAACGGTTCTTTTTTTAATTTAATGGAATATCTACATAGGCGTACAGAGGCCCATTATCAGCAACCGTCACTCATGTGTTCCAATGGCACGTTGTTAGCTAATCCAAGTTTATCATTTTAAAAGGCTAATTGATCATTTGAAAACCCTTTCGCAATTATGTTAGCACAGCTGAAAACTGTTGTCCTGATTTTTAAAGAAGCAATAAAACTGGCCTTCTTTAGACTAGTTGAGTATCTGGAGCATCAGCATTTGTGGGTTCGATTACAGGCTCAAAATGGCCAGAAACAAAGAACTTTCTTCTGAAACTTTTCAGTCTTCTTGTCCTGAGAAATAAGGCTATTCCATGCGAGAAACTGAAGATCTCGTACAACGTTGTGTACTACTCCCTTCACAGAACAAACTGTCCCTAACCAGAATAGAAAGAGGAGTGGGAGGCAGCTTCATTAAATAGTACCCACAAAACACCAGTCTCAACATCAACAGTGAAGAGGCGTCTCCGAGATGCTGGCCTTCTAGGCAGAGTTGCAAAGAAAAAGCCATATCTCAGACTGGCTAATAAAAAGAAAGGATTAAGATGGGCAAAAGAACACAGACACTGGACAGAGGAACTCTGCCTAGAAGGCCAGCATCCCGGAGTCGCCTCTTCACTGTTGACGTTGAGACTGGTGTTTTGCGGGTACTATTTCATGAAGCTGCCAGTTGAGGACTTGTGAGGCGTCTGTTTCTCAAACTAGACACTCTAAAGTACTTGTCTTCTTGCTCAGTTGTGCACCGGGGCCTCCCACTCCTCTTTCTATTCTGGTTAGAGCCAGTTTGCGCTGTTCTGTGAAGTTTATGTAGACATGGACACACTGTGTGTCATGCTAACACGCATACCTGTATGCTTTTAGTGGTGCTTTGCGGGTCCACACTGCAATCACATGCAGGACCCAGTGCTGAGTACATTCAGTATGTCCTCTCTCTCGGCCTCTCCCTTCCCCAGTTATCCTTCTCCACCAGGGAATCCAGCAGAATGAACAAGTCTTGTACTTCATTTGACTAATGTCTAATGCTTCTGCCTAGGGTCCACGAGTGGAGGTAACCCACTCAATTATTTCCTATACACACACACACACACTGCCTCTCCTCTGTCCTCATCTGTAGCTTTAGCATCAGGGCAGTGGGGTGGGCCTCCATTGACAGAGAACCAGAGAGACAGACAGACAGACAGCCGCTAGCCCAGCGGTCAGGCCCTTTGTCTTGCTGTCCTGCAGCATTACCCCTTAGGCCCTGCTAACTAATTGCTCAAAGTCCCGCAGAGAGGGACCAGAGAGGAGGGCCAGGCTGTTGTGGGTACTACCCAAGTGCTCTGATGGGGTGTCCCCTATTCTCCCACTGTCTTTTTCTTCCTTTCTTCCAACCCAGACTTAAACATGAAACAAGTGTCTTAATTTGGTCAAGAGCTCCTTGTTCCCCTCTCTCCCTCTTGGTGTCCCTCACACATCTGGCCCTGACACCTTTTTTGTCACATCACAATGGTTCCTGACTCCCCTGGTTCCCCTACAGTCTCCCCCTCATCTTTCCTCCCCTCTCTGTGTGCACACACCCGCCATACACACACACCACACACACCTCTCTGTCTTTCAGCTCTGTCCTTCAGCTCACTCATCATGGCTCTCCAACTCACTCCCACTGTTCCCCATACAATCACATCTCTCATTGGAACCCCCCCCCCCCCCCNCCCCTTAACTTGGAATGTAAACATGCAGTGATAAAATGGCTATGTGTATACCATTTTCTGAAAATCTGGGAACATTGCCAAATCACAACAAAATATATTAAGTATATAGTGGGTGTTGTCTGAAATATTTTCACACTTTTCACAATTATATGCTCACAGTGCTTATTCTCTTTCTGCACAGGCACCTCTCCAGCCACCCCCTGGGTCCTCGGCGTCTGCAGCTGCAGCTTCGGGAACCCCCCAGGCCCTGAAGCTCACATACCCAGAGACCCTGGACCGCATCAAGGAGGAGTTCCAGTTCCTCCAGACTCAGTACCACAGGTACATTACCTGCCCTAGTAACCAAAAGCACTGCAGCCTTCTCTCTCTCTCTCTCTCTCTCTCTCTCTCTCTCTCTGTGTCTGTGTGTGTCTGTGTGTGTCTGTGTGTGTGTGTGTGTCTGTGTGTGTGTGCTAGCTTACACCAGTAAGGGCCACCAGTGGTTGGAGAACCGCTTAACATCTTATTAGGCTTCCCATGACAAGAAGCGAAAGTGGGTTGGTTATATACTAGATCTGTTCTAGAACGCCCACAGACCTCAACCTCAGCTTTTTCTAAGGGGGAGGAAGAGGAAGGAGATGTGAGAGAGACATTGGAGAAAGGGGGCCGGGGAAAGGAACAGAAGGAACCACAACAATGGATGGAGGCTCATAGGCTTTCTTCATCCTTTAGTTTGTAGATGTAATGGAACATGAGTCTTTCTACGTGTTTATGGGTTTCAATGCTTTGCAAGTTTTCTTGGCGTAGTTTGCTTGGCATTGGGGGTGGGCTGGCGCTCTGTTGTTGGGGGAAGGAGTTTCAGAAGATTGAGACTTCACAACGATACAAAAATGTGTCTATCAGTGTGTGTTTGATGTGTGTGTCTTCCTGTATGTCTCTGTATCTTTGTGTTTGATGTGTGCTCTGATGTTGAGGAATGTAGCCAGAGATGCCTGAATAGCTTTGACTGTGGGACTCTAGCTGGCTGTTGCGTCTCAGCCTGACTCCCAGCCAGCTCTGCTCTACCTCCCTCTGTTCTCTTGGCATACCTTCACACAGTCCCCCACTTTGATTTGACCAGCCAGAATTGGCTATTCCACCCCCTCCCCCAGCTAACTCCTATTGTATGGCCCCCTTTCCCCCACCCTCCACTCCTCCCCACCAAGCCTCCAGCTCAAAGGCTCGCCATACAAACAGTGGGCCAGCGTTCAAACGGGCCTGGCTGATTCCAGACATACCTCTGGATCGCACTATGAGCATCACCGCTGGCACTCAGCAGCCGGCCCAATCACAGTATCACACCACAGTCCAACAACCGTCTCCGAGCCAGAACACTGGCCTGGTCAGGCAGCAGCCCTGTTCCTCGTAGCACCACTCTCCCTGCACCTGTCATAAAACATCTGAAGCATTAATAACACAAAATATTATTTGGCAACAACCACGCTTGCTTCATTAACACTGAATCCATTATCTTTCAACTATAAATTGCATTCTGTGGCAGATTCTAGATTCTACTATAGCGTTCTATGGCAGCGAGCCACATGCAAAGTGTTATGCAAAGCATGTTTAGGTAAGACACCAGTCTATTGGGTTAGGGGTGACCTGCTTAGCCTCCCTCAGCAGACACAGGCAAGCTGCAGGTCTCTCCCCACAGAGGATCTCATCAACACACACTCCTCTATATTACAGTCCTATTACTGACAGACTAATCAGACTTACTCTAGGTAAAACACATGGCGTGCACACACAGACACACGCACACAGAGACAGACAAGCTAAACGCAGCTTGACACACAGATCTGGGATAGAAATAGCAGGGCTTCGGTTAGTATTTTGGACCTATTGATCGTGGCTGGAGCCTGATTGCTGTTGCTAAAATGGATTAGGAGTCAGGAAAGAGACGGAGGTAAAGGGATTAGGAATGATGAGCTGTGTGCATGTCTCTGTCTTTGTGAATATGTGTCTGTGTGCGTGTGAATCTCTTTCTGTGTGTGATACTAGATATGTGGACCTTTTTATAGAAGAGGAATATATTAATTAAACATAGCTAGATGGGTGGGTCACCTATTGTACAGCTGTCACATTACTGCATGAAGTATACTTGTTTGTGCCTGCCAAGTTAGTTGTGTGTGGGTGGGTGTGTGTGTGCACTGTGTGTGTTCTGCAGCTGCTCTTTAAACAACCTCTAATCAGCAGACTGGAGGGAGACAGTGAGGAGCTGCTGAAATACAAAGCTCTTATTACAGTAGATCTCTCTCTCTCTACACACACACACACACACACACACTGGTCGTGCGTGACTGGGGAGTGTGTGACACAGAAACAGTTTCCATATGAACAGCAGCGTTGGCCCACATGTAGCCTAGTAAGTGTGTTGTTGTTTTGTATTGAGGTCTGGAGTGAAGGAGAGGCTCTCAGAATGTTAACATGCTGCCACTCAGAGAACACTCAAGAGCACACACTCCTCTCTAATGCTCTGCAAGTATTGCACTGTTTGATACCAGGACTGTGCTCAGAACAACAATGTGTTTGTGTAACCGACTGTGTTAAGCAGATGGAACATTGGGTTTGTGTCAGTGGCGATCGGTGCTGTTTAAGCCTTTTTTCTATCGCAACGAATTGGATGACTGTCGTTCATATTCCATTCACCCAGTTCAATGTAACATCCATAGGTTTAGACTACTAAATGATACTCGAATTTGCCATTTACCCATCATGACGTTGCTACAACCTAGCCCACAAATGAACATTTATAATATTGGTGCATAGATCGAGAGACAAATTGGAGTAATCAAGGTGACAGACATGGATGCATTCAATACCCCCTTGCACACTCTTGCCTGCATCTAGCTGATCTGAGTTTCCCAAAGCATCTTAAGGCTAAGGTCATCTTAGGATCCTATGGTTCTAACGATGAACTTAACATTAAAATGCTTTTGGGAAACTGGGCCCTGGGGTGATTTTGTCCAAACTGTTGTGACCGGAAGGTCATCCCCTGTTCCGTTCAGTTTGCTTCTGTTTAAGAAACGTTTGGCAACAATCACCCTGAATACACAGTTCACTTTCATAGCAGCCACATACAGCATCATCACTTTGCTCATTGTATAATTTCTTCTCGCATCTATGCGCTCTCCTCCTCTCACCTTTTCCTTTCGCTTGTGGACTTCAGTTCATGACACGACACAGCTGTCTTTGACCAGGCGCAAAATCCTCTCAAAAGCCAAACCTTCATACCATTACTGCTGACCGTTACACCGCCTACATCGTTGTCACCATATTAACGTTATACTGGTAGTCAACAAACAATAACTAACATGTTAGTAATAAACTGGAATAAACAGGAAATCCGGACTCCTACAACCAGGATTTCTGGGAAACCAGTGATTTTATTGAAAGTTCCTGGAATTTTGCAACCCTAGTGACTGAGCATGTGTTTGCTGGGGTGGTTACTGGTTGATGCTTAAATTAGATTTAATGCAGGTGTGGGTCTGTGGGCTTATAGTCATAAAAGGACAGAGTCTTTACAGTAAACTAGCCTCGTGTGTGTGTGTGTGTGTGTGTACATACACACAATCTTTACTGTAAACTCACACATGCTGGTTAGTACAGAGAACAGGGAGGGGGTCTGTTTGGTGTTACTATGCTATTGTGTGTGGAAATCGCAGCTTTGGGCCTCTTCTCACTACAAGAGAGAGAGTGCCCAGAGATTCTGAGGAAATGACCCTGGCGTAGACCTTTTATTGTAATGTAAACTTGAGAACTTGTCTCGACCGCTACCTGCAGAGGTCACCACACTCCTGACAATTGCCCCCCTCCAAGCAGGGCAGTGTAAACAGAATTTAGCTAAGTTAGAATATGAGGAGGATGCAGATATTTTGTTTAGTTTGCTACCTAGCTCTGTATAATATGAATGACACTATGATAACGTTACTGTACTTTTATATTCGTATGAGAGCGGTAAATGTTCATTTTTACAATGTTAAAGTTAGCTACTTGATGAAGCAAATGTCGCTAGCAGCTGTGCCACTTTGGCTGTGTTACTATCTTGCAGCTAAATTAATGAGTGCATGGACAAGAAAACAAACCATTTAAATGTCTCTACATGCTTGTGAATGGTTGCATTATTCAAGAGTGTAATATGGTTTTGTTGCATTAATCAAGAGTAATATGGTAGATGCATGAGGAATTGCTCACATAGCTAGCTAGTTTGAATAATTTGCATGCTTATGGCTAACTAACTGTGATATTTACGGTACATCAGAACTGCAAAGTCTAGAAAGTCACCTGAACCCTCTCTCGGCACGGACATTCTATTGCAAATGTAAATTGAAAAGTTTATGTACATATTATGTCAATTACATTTTGTCCCGATGCCTCTTTTCCAACTTTCATCAATCTGAATAAGCTCTTGTTTAGTGCGTGTGCGCTCACACTGTTGGGAGATGATGAAAGTCTACGCTGAGTGGTTTGCTGGTGTCATTTGTGTGTGTGTGTGTGTGTGTGTGTGTGTGTGTGTGTGCGCGCAGGGACGGCGGAACAATTTTGACAAGGCGTGCGAAAAATAAAAAGTTGAAGCATCATTTTAGATATTTTCTGCTTAGAATTTCCGCCATTTGGTAGGCTATTTGTTAGTCAACGTGTCTATAATGAGATATGCTGGATGTAGGCCTCTCTTCTGTCATTACGTGATGCTCTAGAACAGGGTGTACCCAAACGTTTTCACTCAGGGCCCCCTTCCAGCATTGGGGAACACCCCCCCCCCCTTTAAATCCTGCCATTCTACACATTTTGTTATTGTCTTATGTGATATTTTAGTGACTCAAACGTTACAACAAAATCAATGAGCTAAAAAAACGTTATCTGACATGGGCTAGTTGATCTGGACATTTCTGAGCTATAGCTCTCTAAGGTATGCAATGACTGACATGATGAGAGGAACTGATGATGCACTACCCAATTTCGAAACTGCACTTTGTGCATTCTACTAGAGTAAACAACTGGACTGCAATGGGTAAAGACTACCTGGACTCGTCCAATAAGATCCGCACATTTTCATTCTCCATTGCAAGACGTTTTGACGCGTTCCATTGCATGGCCTAATTAACACCATGCAGGTGTGTGGGTAGAGGGTGGTGAGAAGGAGAGGTAGCAGATGGAGCATCGTCATTAGTCACCTGCTACTATAGCTCTGACACCCAGTGGAGCCAGCCATACAATGTATTCTGCAATACACTAGTGTGTGTGCTTGTGAGGGAGTGTGTGTGCAGTGAACATACATGCCTCTGTGTAATCGTGTGTGTGTGGGGGGTAATGGTGCTCTGCTGACAGAGCTGTCTGAGTGGTGGCAGGCTGCAGATATGTAGCGCATTCCGACGATCATCTTATCTGCTGTCACCGAGAGGACATAGCAGGCTCCCATCTCTCGCTCTCTTCTCTTGCTCGCTCGCACGTTCTTGCGCGCTCTTGCTCGCCCGTGCTCTCGCTCGTTCTCCCCCCCTCGCTCGTTCTCTCAGTCTCTCTTTCTCTCCCTGCCATCTCAAGATGGCAGTGACAGCTGTACAGATAACACATCCAAAGGTTTTTGACTTCTCAATCACGGCAGAAAGCTAACACTCTATGATCCCCAGTGTCCTGATTTTAATTCAACCACTTACTTAAATAACTGGGAAGTTAAACTTAGGGGTCATGTTAATGCAATGTTCTGTGTTTTTCACGCAGAAAAAAAAGATGTGTGTATTTATATCTGTGTTTTGTAAACGCAGATCTAAAATGGTTCTTATTGTAATTTCTACTCAGCATCAGACACATTTTATGCTGCAGTTGCACTTCTCCACTAGGATGAGAATTCATGAATGGGCATTCTATCAGCAGACAGCGCTCTGACTGTTGTGAAGCCACTTTTCTCAGGTACTTTTCTCGGTGTAGCCAGCCTACTTTTCTCTGGTTAAATGCAAGATTAACTAAGCAAAACATTAGGAAATGTAGCTGGCTACATTCTTTATGATAAACATGAGCAATATGATGGCCATGCATCGTTTTTGCAAATAATACCTTGCTTTTTTATTGTGTGGCTGCCAGCCAAATAGCGTTGCACTTCTGCTGTCATCTGATGAAAATGAAGCTATACTGAACAAAAATATAAACGCAACATGTAAAGTGTTGGTCCCGTGTTTCATGAGCTGAAATAAAAGGCCACTCTAAAATGTGCAGTTTTGTCACACAACACAATGCCACAGATGTCTCATGTTTTGAGGGAGCTGAACTCACCTGCTCCGGCTTTCTGCTGTTGTGCTATTTACAAACAGACGTGACTGTCTCACCTGTTCTGGGAAACCATAAGCTTAAGCTTCATAATGTAAAAGCTTCATAATGTAAAATAATGTGACCATTGAAATGAAGAACATGATCTGCTTCATATCCTAATGTATTGCACAAGTTGACTGCAGGTATTTACTTAAAAAGTAGCAAAACATATTAACATTTATAGAAAAACTTCAAAGAAAGAGTATTGACCGTTTTGAAAAACCATCCTGTGGCTATTTCTAAATAACCCGGTATACTGCCCAAGCCTATTGTTTGTATGTGTCGTGTACCACACACCGTGAGGAAAGTCACCCTTCTGAGATGCCCAGGTCTACGTGAACAGATACAGATAGAATTGTCACTTCTCAGAAATCCTGCTATAGGTGACTTCTGCAGAGCGGCAATTCCACTGTAATAAAATCTATCAGGGGAATAAATGTAATCCCCCAAGCTTTCTGCCATCCTCCCTCCATCTCCTCCCCCTCTTGTCTCCCCCCCCCCTCCACCACTCCCTGGCGGTGATAAATGAGTCAATTATGGGCGGCAGCGCGGGCCTTCCGAAGGGGAGCGGATGTGCTGTTATTACCTGTTGCAGCCTGGTAATGTTGCAGTATTAATCATATTCTAATTTCCCAGGCACTCGCTGCTCTCCCCCGCATAAATCTGCCGCACGCAAACAAGTCAGCAGCGTGCCCGCCAGGGTGAAATACAGCCCCGGGGAAGGTGGAGAGGGGAACGGAGGGGGGGGGGGG
>QNTS01000466.1:116346-137144 GCA_003317085.1 Hucho hucho
GGGGGGGGGGGGGGGAGGTGGAGAGGAGAGGAGAACTGAGGGGGTGGTGGAGAGGAGAACGGAGGGCGTGTGTGTAAAGGACAGGGGAGGGAGCTGTTGACTGACTGGCTGGTTCCTTAAAGGAGAAATCCACCCAAAACCACTCATTCCTATAATTTACGGTGTTAAATAACACTTATGTGAGAACAATATCTTTTGTGAACAAATGTTTAATTTTGTCGTTATAATAAGGTTGGTAGCAACATGTGGAAATGTATTACAGTTCAAGTTGTCTACAAAACCCACAATGCAATGCTCTCTATGGGCTGGCTAGCTAGCTAGCTAGCAAATGTAGCTACACACAATAATACCTAAGTCAATATCAGCATATGAAGTAGCTAGTTTGCTGTAAAATCGCCAAAACAAACTGCACTATCAATTTAGGAGTCTACAATCTCAGCATGTTCAACCTGTGTGCGTGCTGGGCTCAGGATTCCTGGGTTGCCTTGGTGCGGCATGGTCACAGGGTGACTTGGCAGGGACATACGGAGGGAGGAAGGGTCAGACAAAGGGACAGAGGGACAAATGGAGGGAAGGAGAGAGGGAGGAGGGGACTGATAGAAAGACTGAGGGAGGGAGATTGGAAGGGGGAGAGTGGAGGGATAGGGAGGGAGGGAGAGGCGCGTCGCGTCCCTGCCCTTCTATGACACCTTAGTCCTGGCTTGCCTGGACTGTTCTGGCTTGGTGTCGAGCACTAAGCGTGAGTCATCTATTCCTGGTGTGCTCTGAAGTGATAATGTCCTGTCACCAGCCCAATCCTATCTTTGCTGGGACAAATCTAGCTGTAGGTGTCTGCACTGCCTACTAAATATGGACCTGTGTTTGTGTTAACGTTCATGTATTTCAGGCTCTGTCTGTGTCGGGCAACATTTTAGATGTACTGTATGAATCCGATAGAACACTATTATGATAGAGTATCTGCCCTTTTCTAAATCTTTCCTACAGCCTGAAGATGGAGTGTGAGAAACTGGCCACAGAGAAGACTGAGATCCAGAGACACTACGTCATGGTGAGACCCGCAAGAACACACGCACACACTCCCCATCCACAACCTTGGGTGTTCTAACGAACACCAACGACTACTAAGTAAAGACGTCCTCTTCTCAACTCTAGGTAAGATTGCTTGTGGTACGACTACTAAGTAAAGACGTCCTCTTCTCAACTCTAGGTAAGATTGCTTGTGGTACGACTACTAAGTAAAGACGTCCTCTTCTCAACTCTAGGTAAGATTGCTTGTGGTACGACTACTAAGTAAAGACGTCCTCTTGAGTTGAGATCCATTGTGTAGCTTTCCCAGACGGAGCAGACAGACAAGACAACTCTCTCTCTGGTAACACACAGACAGCTGTCTGTCTGTCTGTCTGTTGACTACACTGTACCATTCATGCCAGCATCTGGCAAGGGATTACACATCACACCCACTGGAAACCACATGGACCACACACACGTACGCAAGCACACACACACAGCACATATTATGTTGTGTGTATGTTTGAAGTGTGTGTGTGTGTTGTCTCCAGCTCTGATATGGGTAATCCTCCACATTCCTGGCGGTGTTCATATGAGGCTGTGATCAGAGAGTGCCCTAACCACAGCTGACTGTGTGTTGCCCAGTGCCCACTGTGGCAAAAGGAGCTATGTGGCAGTCTGGCACAGCCCTGGCGCTTGGCATACATCTCCCTCCATTTCTCTCTTCTTTTTAGCTCAGAATTTTGGAGTCTGCAAGTCGCCTAGCAACAGCTCTGAATCTTGGCACACCGGCAGAACACAACAGCCAGGCGTCAGGAAGGCCCCTTTTATTGAACACACACTTCTGCAGAATATGGAGGGACGGAGTCCACTGCTCCATCAAAAAGCTCTCAGCGCTGCCGTTTCTTTATTTCTTCTACCTAGCTGTCAACCCCCTCACCTTTTACTCCTTAACCAACCCTGCTGAAAATGACATGTCAGAATGTCACACTACAACGTCAGTTTTTAAAATGACTTCAGCTCTGCCCGACAACGATTTTCCATCCTTGCTCTGAACCGAGTGATTGACACCACCACCATCTCTGTGCTCACATGCCAGGTTGGCATAGCCCAGAGCTGAGGTCATTAAATAAATGAATAAAACCAAACAAATCGACTCGCCCACTCATCCAGCTTTGAAAGGTTATTTTTTTCTTCTCGTAGATCTGCATATATGCAAATGTACAACAATCAATTTCCGTCTCTCTTTTACAGTATTACGAGATGTCCTACGGCCTTAATATTGAAATGCACAAACAGGTGAGTCTAACCTCCCTCTGAGTAATGTATGTATGCTATGCTGCTGGGAGAATCTAGTGAACTGGCCTCCAGCTAACCCGCCCATGATGGACCCATGGCACTGTGCTGCTGTTGCTTTAATAGGATTTGCAAACCGAATTCCTATTTCTAGACAGACGAGGAGAGATGTGCCCTTCCTTCCCAAAGCAGCCGGAACATCCTCTTCTCTCCCCTCATAAATCCTGTCTATTACCACTGCTGACTTTACCCTCCTCCTCCCTCTATCCCTTTATCTCTTTCTCTATAACCTCCTCTGTCTCTCTCTCTCCTTATATCCCTTAGTCTAATTTCTATATAACCCCCTCTCCATTTCTCACCTTCTTTCTATCATACCCCCCGTGCCTCTGTCTTTCCTTGACACCCCATCCTGTTTCTCCCTCTTCCTCCCTTTCTCCTGCAGACATCCAGTCCATGCTGCTGAATTTCACTTTAAATCAGGTCACTGCCTTCAGAGCGTCTGCTCTCTCCCTTCGTTTTGCCATCTCAATCGCTCTGCTTTTGACAAGCCACACGAATCACCCTGCCCTCCTCCCTTCTTTTTCTTTCTCCCCCCTCTTCCCCCTCCCCCTCCTCCTCCTCGTGCATCCTGCCTCATTGGCTTTCATTTCCTCAACGGCACAAGAGCCTCCCCGCCTACGTCTCCCCTCCCCCTCCTCCTCTTTTCATTTCCCTCTCCCATTTTGTACTCCCCTATTTATGCTCTTTCTCTTGCGCTCTCACTTGCTCACGGTCTCTCGTTTTTTTTTGTTCTCTCCCTCACCCACCACCGTGCCCTTCTCTCCGATCTCCCTGGCTCCCTCTCTCCTGAAGATGTCATTTAGTAGTTGGCGTTCTCTAACAAGAAGTCATTGTGTTTCCTGGTGAGGGTGCTGATGGATTTATGGAGGCAAGTGCTGAAGGGTGGGGGTGGCAGAGGAGGGGGGGTCTGTACTGCATGTCTGCAGAATAAGGGAAGAGGATGAGGGTAGAGGGGGGACGAGATGAGCAGAGGAAGAAGGGAGAGGAGGAAGAGTGTGAAAGAGGAGTGGGGGGGGAGTTTACCACCGTCAATAAATCAGTTGGTAGAGAATGGTGTGATGTGTGTGGGGCTGTGTCGCCTGGCCGGGGCGAGAGAAGAGGGAGACGGTACAGCAGAGGCTAGCTGTCAGCAGGAAAATGGCCCCTGGTCATAATGTTGTCATCATGATCACTGCATGCATATCATTACTAGCTGTGTGTGTGTGTGTGTGTGTATGTGTGTGTGTGTGTGTGTGTGTGTGTGTGTGTGTGGTGGGGAGACAGTGTGGTTCTGATACAACACATGGCAGAGAGTGTAGGCTTGATTACTTCACTAATGGTAGTGAGAGAAGGAGATGGTGGGAGGAAGAGCTGGCAGACGTCCATGGCTAAGCCCACTGACCCCAAGCAGGTAGCCACGCACCCTCTGGGATGGGCGGTCACATTAGATACTGGCCATGAATATTTTACCCGGGCTTCTTGGCAGTGTTTGGATTTGCATGGACCAAATGTGAGGAGCTGAAATATTTACAACACTGGCCCTCGCAGCCAGACCTGCTCAGGTTCTGGGGTGTGTGTTGCTTTGATGAGCACACACACGGTGTCCTCACACGCAATCGCTATTTTTTTTTTGCAGACAGAGATCGCCAAGCGGCTGAACGTGATCTGTGCCCAGCTCATCCCTTTCCTGTCACAGGAGGTGAGATCACCTGAAGACAGGCGCGCGTGCACACACACACACACACACACTGCAAATCAATCATAGACATGCACCCACATACCGCAAATCAAACACAGACACACAAAAACACACGGTCATGCATATTAACACATCAGTAACACATTCAGTATCTCTCTGACAGCCACCCACACCCTGCTGCGTGCACATGCATGCTGCTAGTACCCAATAACTCACAGTAAAACATTGACATACCTCTATGCAGCAGGCACACACATTTACACAGTGACAATGAACCCTTATGGAGCTTCAAAGCTCCTAAACATGTACATACTTTATACCACATGCTGTAATACTGGTCTTGAAGTATTATTATTGACTTTGTAAAGCGTGTTAAAATGTAGACCTTTCCTTTCAAGTTCACTGTTATCTTGGTTTGTCCCACAGCACCAACAACAGGTGGTCCAGGCCATGGAGCGCGCCAAGCAGGTGACTATGGGGGAGTTAAATGCGTCTATAGGGGTACGTGGACTCCCCCCTCTACCTCATACAGTTGGTACCTTCATCCTCTCATACGTCTTTATTTTTGCCTCTTTTGTTTTGTTTTTCTGTGGATAGCCAATTCACCCTCCTTCCAGCATAGACACACAAACACACAAATTGGTCACTTAATGTGGGCCTAACTGGAACAGGTTGAGATGAGACTGTTAGGAAACCTAGCGAGAGAAGAGAAGGAGAGATGACACTCTGTGTGTCTGCACATCGCTAGTGCTGGGTTCCAAGAGACAACACATGGCCTCACCAAACCAGAGGAATGAAGTTTCAAATCACACCAATTCTTAGTCTGAGAAAAATGCCCCCCCCCCCCAATCGAATTTCAGTGTTATCTGATTATTTTATAATTAAAAAAAATAATAAATGGAAAAACAAAAAATAATACAATTATGATCAGCATTCACATCATTCCAACCATGCACTCCATGGTTAGATGTTTGTGGCAGTGTTCTCTCCTAGGGAGGCGCTCCTTTCCTCCACTCCTCCATTTTGGATGTCACCATGCATGGGCTCCTCCATTAATGGAGACACCCTTCTCTGTGACACCTCTGTATACCTCGCCCTTCAGCCCCTCCCCTGACCAGTCCACCTCTAACCCAGTAGACCACAACTCAACCCGTCTTGTTTTCTCTCTCCTTCTCTTCTCTCCCTCCAGCAACAGCTGCAGGCGCAGCACCTCTCTCAGCACGTGGCCCAGGGCCTGCAGGGCCTGCAGGGCCTGCAAATGGGGCCCCACCCTGGGGGCCTCCCTCACCCTGGCCTGGCGCTGGGCGGTGGGTCCGGCCTGCTGGCCCTGTCCGGGGCCCTGGGGGCCCAGCTGGCTGCCAAAGAGGGCCACGAGAGGGCCCACATGGAGGCTGCCGCTGCTGCAGCCGCCGCAGAGCACCACAGAGGTATGGGCTGGGATGGGGATGATGGGAGAAGGGAGATTAGGTTGGCCAGGTTTGGGTTAGGCTGGATGGGGAGAGTTGGCTTTGGTTGGGTTTCGAGTAGTTGTGGTTGGTCAATGTGAGGTTGGGTTAGGCAGAGTTGGGCTGGGGCATGTTTTTAGCTGTGTGTTTGTGAGAATGGTGATAGTCATGCTGTATTGTGTTTGCTCTGTTTTGGCTGGCTGCGGGGACGCGGGGCGATGCTGTCCATCATGGACGTAGACCGCGAGGCTGGACCGGTGAGTACACTACACTTCAAGTTCCCTACACCCAAGTGTGCTACAACATAGTACAGTACACCATACTACACCTCCATTCTCTATCCCCCTCACGGACACTGAACCCCAGTCGATGCTGTGTGATTTTTCCATCACATTTAGCCGGGGTGGTCATGAAGTCCCTCTCACCTCGTTATCTTTCCCTCCTCAGAGCTCTATGTCCAACGGGGATAAGGGCCGTTCAGCAGACTACCTCAGCAATGGGAAGAAGAGGAAAGCTGACGAGAAGGAGTTCATGACAGATTATGTTCGTATTCTGAGTTGATTACCAATTGTGGATGTTTGTGTGACATTCATTCAGTAATTAGTTCATTTGTGTGTGTTCCATTTTTAAATAAAAGCCCACATTTTGATTGCAGGGCAGCGATGCGGATAAGAGTGATGATAATTTGGTGGTAGATGAGGTGAGTTGGTCCATCTCTGAGCCTCCTCATCAGACCCAAATTGACTTAGATAATTGACTGATTCAGATTGATGAGAGAAACACTCAGCAGGACCAAGTCTGGTGGACTAACGTCCCCCCACCCCATCTCTGTGACCCCGCAGGACCCCTCATCCCCCCGCAGCGTGCACTCCTACTCGTCCAGAGAAAACGGTCTGGACAAACTGCCCCCCTCCCGTAAAGATGCCCTTCCCCAGGCCAGCCCCGCCTCCCTGGCCTCCTCCAGCAGCCAAGCCTCCCCCTCCCGGAGCAAGGACCGGGAGCCGCCGGTATGCTCAGGATCATTCCATTACATGCCGTTGTCACACACACACACACACACACAGCTTCATACAGTTAAGCTCAGAGTCAGATGAGTGATTGTATGTATGGACAGACATGCGCAGCCTACACACTTAGTTTCAGTGATGATCTTTCAATTCAGCTTCACAAGGACGCTCACGGTCCCATGTGACCCTAGTCTTGCTGAGCCTTACTGAATTACTGCGTTTCTACACACCCACTTATCTCCTTTGGCATGATCTTTCTTCAGCATAGATATACTATTCTAGATACAAAGAGCAGCAGTCATCTGTTAAATATGACATGCATTCCAAAGGATTTCTTCATGATGGGTGTCCTTCGTGTAATTCTACAGTATTATCACCTAGTGTCTCTGATAGCTGTGATGGAAGGACATCTTACATTCACATCACACTCTCCTTCTCTCACTCTCCCCCTCACATTCTCATTGACATTCTCATTCACACTTTTGTTTTCTCTCACTCCTTCTTTTGATCTTTCTCCCCATCTCCCTCTCTCTCTCTCCCCATCTCTCTCTCTCTCTCCCTCTCTCTCCCCCATCTCTCTCTCTCTCTCTCCCTCTCTCTCTCCCCCATCTCTCTCTCTCTCGCTCTCTTTCTCTAACAGAGGGAGAAGTCCAGTACCCCAGGTATGAAGCCAGGCACCCCGCACAGTTCCCAGGACTCCTCCACCCCCGGCCCCAGTGCCCCCCCACAGTTCCGCCCCATCCCTGGCAAACCTGGCGTTGACCCTCTGGGTAAGACCAACCACAAGACCATCTTGATCATGGATTGTATTTACATTGCAGTTTTCGCTAAGTTTTTAAAGGGTCTTCACTACCAGCCATGATCATTTACCAGACCATTTTAGCTGAAGCTGCCTAGAGTTTCCATCTTTATTCAGTATCTGTGGTCCATGGCATAAATCAAAATGGTAAACCACGCTCCAAACAGCTGAGCTATCCAAACTGCCCTTGATGTGGGTTAACTGATGCGTCTGCCTACTGCCTGTGGGGTTGAGAGCTATGCGGGAGCCTTTAAACGGCGAGATTAAGAGAGGTGAAGGACTGTGACTGAACTGTTTCATTATTACGCTGCTTCAGTCTATTGGAATGCATCACTCTTCTCCCAGAATCTCTATGTAGTCTAGTGGCTCCACACTGCAGTGTGGCAAACCAGCCAGAAGAGTGCAGTAGTGGTCTGGTGATCTCTTCTGTGGCATTGAGCTGTGTTTGATCCTACTTGATGTGGAACCCTGCATAGAGGATCAGAGCTGCCACAGGAACTCCTCTGCGCTAACTGTTAAACCTCAAACTCTGATGCCCTCTGGTGGCATTTTCTAAACGACATATAATATTGTATACTACCCTCAAAAGTACATTTTGGTTTCAAAACTATGAACCCTACGAAGACATTCTTAGTACTGTGAGAAAGGTAAGAACCGTGGGATTCTGATAAAGGTGTCAGAAACAATATGACTACAACAGAGCCCAACATACAGCAGGCCCCAAAAAACACACACAAACACAACATGTAAAATGTTGGTCTCATGTTTCATGAGCTGAAATAAAATGAGTATTTCAGTCTGTAATAAAGCCCTTTTGTGGTAAAAACTAATTCTGATTGGCTGGACCGGTCTCCCCAGTGGGTGGGACTATGCCCTCCAAGGTCCACCCATGGCTGCACCCCTTCCCAGTCATGTGAAATCCATAGATTAGTGCCTAATTAATTTATTTCAATTTCCTTATATAAACTGTAACTCAGTAAAATCTTCTAAATTGTTGCATTAATATTTTTGTTCAGTATAGTTTTAAGGTTATTGCAGAGCAAGGCCCTAAAAATTTTAAAATACTCCAGCCACCCAATCCATACTGTTCTCTCTGCTACCGCACGGCAAGTCTGGAACCAACAGGACCCTGAACCGCTTCTATCCCCAAGCCATAAGACTGCTAAATAGTCCGGGTAGCTATTTAGATAACTATCTGCATTGACCCCCTTTCTCACGAACTCTTTTAACTCATCACATACGCTACTGCTTGTTATCTCTCCTGTTGCCTAGTCACTCTACCCCTACCTATATGTACATATCTACCTCAATTACCTCATACCCCTGCACATCGACTCGGTACCAGTACCTCGTGTGTATAATGCTAAGTTGTAATTCATTACTCGTTGTGTATTTATCCCTTGTTTTATAATTTTTCTATTGTTACAGTTTTCTCTCTGCATTGTTGGGTAGTAAGCATTTCACTGTTGGTCTACACCTGTTGTTTACGAAGCATGTGACAAATAATTTGATTTGATTTTGATAAACATTAGCTACTGCTTGGATTCTAGCCTTCTAAGGTTATGAGCAGTGTTTTAGAATTTGCTGCTTTATCGATTCTCTCACAATCTTATCTTCCTTCCTCTCTCCCCCTTTCTCTTCTCCCCATTAGCTCTAGGTCTGAGGAACCCTCTGGCGGTGCAGGGGGCGTACCCCCCCGGGACATTTGGCCTGCCCCCTCCAGGGGTGAATGGGGAACTGGCGGGGGCAGCAGCAGCCTACGGGGCTGGGCTCCACCTGGTCTCCCCCCAGATGAATGGCTCTGCAGCCGCCGCAGCAGCCGGATACGGACGATCACCAGTGGTGAGAGAGTGATGAGGGGGAGGGAAAGAAAGCGAGAGGGAAGCGGCATATATATATATATATATATATATATATGTGCGCGCGCACATACTGATTACATTTTTATTGTTCATCCAATTGCATGACTTCATACACCAATTATATCTCCTTATGGAATGTTAGAATTCACTGTGGGAAACCATTCTAAAGCTACTATGTGATTTTGAGAAATGCTTTCTGGGAGTTTGAGTTGTGACTGCTCTGTCAGATGCCTGAGCTTTCATATGTTCTTTGTCCCTGTCCTCCAGGTGGGTTATGAGTCTCCTCACCCCCACATGAGGGTCCCAGGGTTACCAGCCAGCCTGCAGTCCGCTGCCTCAGGAAAGCCGTAAGTACTGTTCTCTCTGCCTCTGCTACCACAACCTCCTATACGGTCACCACACCCTCTTATTCTCTGACCACAGCACAATTACACTGTTATAAAACAGTCTTCATATTCCTCTGTTGTTATTGTAGGGTTTTATTGTTGGAGGTTAACCTCAAGCTTCAGCCTTTTAAAGTAACAGCTATACTTCTTCTCCTCCCTCCTCCCTCTCTCCAGTGCCTACTCTTTCCACGTCAGTGCGGATGGACAGATGCAGCCGGTGCCTTTCCCTCCGGATGCCCTGCTGGGCCCGGGCATCCCGCGGCATGCCCGTCAGATCCACACTCTGAACCACGGAGAGGTGGTGTGTGCCGTCACCATCAGCACCTCCACACGCCACGTCTACACCGGCGGCAAGGGTTGTGTCAAGGTGTGGGACATCAGCCAGCCTGGCAGCAAGAGTGCCATGGCCCAGCTTGACTGTCTGGTGAGTGGACACACACACACACACACACACACACACACTGACAGTGGTCATAGATGGATAGCTACAGATGCACTGACAAAGATCAACGAAGGGGGTGGGAAGAACGAGAGCATGGACGCACTCAAACCTGGTCACATAGCCAGAAGTTAAAAGTATACAGAGACAGGCAGTTGTTTTAATGCTCTCCAGTGTCCATAAAAAATTCTTGAAGGGCAATGTTCCTGGGTTGTAATTTCTTCCCCTGGTGGTACTGCTGAGGCTGCATTACTGATGTTACACTCCTGAGAGGACTCATTTTTGCTGCTGTGGATTTTATGTTGCCCATTTTTACTGGTGTTATTTTCTCTGTTACCCAATCAGAATAGGGATAACTACATCCGTTCCTGCAAGCTCCTCCCAGATGGGCGGACCCTCATCGTTGGAGGTGAGGCCAGCACGTTGTCAATCTGGGACTTGGCCACACCTACTCCCCGCATCAAGGCGGAGTTGACGTCTTCTGCCCCAGCCTGCTACGCTCTGGCCATCTCCCCTGACAACAAGGTCTGCTTCTCCTGCTGCAGTGACGGCAACATCGTAGTCTGGGACCTGCACAACCAGACCCTGGTCAGGTAAGAGGAGGAGGTTAGGAGGGGTATAGGGGGGAGACATCGTAGTTTGGGACCTGCACAACCAGACACTGGTCAGGTAAGAGGAGGAGGAGGAGGTTAGGAGGGGTATAGGGGGGAGACATCGTAGTTTGGGACCTGCACAACCAGACACTGGTCAGGTAAGAGGAGGAGACTGGGAGCATAGGATAGGAGAGAGGGGGAGGAGAGCGCAGGGTTGGAGGCTATAGACCAGGGGTCTCAAACAGGTTGATCGTGAGTTACTAGTAGCTCGCAGCCCACCTATGAGTTGCTCACCAAACAATTCTGAAAGCGCATGCAATTTTCACGTGTTCCACTGCAAACTGTCATTAACAAATCTCACAAGTTTCAGACACCGCAAGCTACCAGCTACTATCTAATCAACATTGATATTATCCCACCTCTCGTTAGCCACTATTGGCTTAAAAAGCCAAACCTAACACAATATCTGCCAATAAATTTTCAGCAATATTGCCCACGTCTGTCTATGTGTTGCGTGCGTTTGTCTATCTCTCTGTGTGTAGCTACTTGATGTGACAACGGTCTTGTTGGTTGACAGAAATACTTTCCTTAAAACCGTCTCAATTAAATGTTAACTGCAAAGTAGTAAGTATATCATGAGTAAGTAATTTATATCCATTCTTTTTTAATTGCAAAGTTTGCAATGAAATGAGCAGTGGAAGTACAGAACCATCGCTAGACTGGCACATTAGACGGGACATTCCTCACTCTCTAGATGCTCAATTAAAAGGCCAATTTCATTGTTTCTCTATGAATAATTGTAATTTTGAGAGTGTAAAACAAGGAAAAATTAAACTGAGAAAACATAATTTGGGAAAATATAAAACAGAATTTGGGGAAATAATCATAGATTAGAGTTGTTAATTAACCCCCTCTGAAATCGAATTAGCATAATACAAAAATCAGTCAGTTTAACCATTATTTTACCTGGTATATTGGCAGAAAACAGTGCACTACCTTTTCTTGTACACTAAGGACCTGGGGAAGAATTGCAGGGGAGAGGAGAAGGGAAGAATATGCCTATGAAAGCTAGTATCGCTCATGCTAGAAAAGGTTGTGAGACCCCTGCTATAGACTATGGATTACATCTAAATGGCTGGGTGTTGATGTTGATCTTTCTGCTCCCCAGGCAGTTCCAGGGCCACACTGACGGGGCCAGCTGTATTGACATCTCCAACGATGGGACCAAACTGTGGACGGGGGGGCTGGACAACACAGTACGCTGCTGGGACCTGAGAGAGGGACGGCAGCTGCAGCAGCACGACTTCACCTCACAGGTACAGATGGAACACCTGAGACGTTGTGCGATTAGCTGAGATTAGATCAGGGCCCATGTCCACAATGTTTCTCAGAGTATAACTTTTGCGCTGCGAGAATAGAGCCATTTTATTCATAGCTTTTATTTTTACACATAAGAGTATGCATGAAGCCTAGTGGTTAGAGCAATAGGCCAGTAACTGAAAGGTTGCCAGTTTGAATCCCTAAGTTAACAAGGTGAAAAATCTGTCGTTCTGCCCTTGAGCAAGGCAGTTAACCCCCTACAAAAACAACAACAACTGCTCCCTTACCACCCAATGTGGCAGCCCCTGCACCTTTCTGATTCAAAGGGATCAGTTTCCGTTGGAACTTATGTACAATTGACAATAAAAATAAATGTAATGTAATAAAAGTCCCACCTATTCTACAAATATTTAGGGGACCTCATGAGCTGTCCTAACCAGTTAAGACTTACCAGCAGGTGTCTTGATAATAGGTAAAGGCAGTGAGTCAGTGGTTCCTGTGCCAGTTGCAATTGCTTTGGAATTGTTGAAATATTTATTTTTAATATCTATATGATCAATCCATAAATAATCTAGACCTGCATGCAACAGTAGGCCTGTCTCTTGTGCTTTTGACAATGATTTCACATGAGGCCTATTTCACATATGCCTAAATACTTATAAACATAAGTCTTTCTTTCATCATGTTACTACATACATCACGGTATTTCAAGTTATCCCTTTGGAAAGCAATTTCACGCTGTTAATTTTTGTAGCCATCTAGGGCCTATGTTAACTTAGATTGTTTTCGATGAAATTATAGACCTTTCAAACGTATGCGACACTATCGGCAAGTGACTTGATGCCAACTGTGCCACAGTGATTAATAGCTGTTAAATGGGAGTGACGAGTTTGTTGATATAACGGTAATATTATCAATATTACACCTTTAACAACCGTCAGAATTGGTTAAACAGGTTATGCACGCCAATATATTAAGCAATAATTAAGAGTAGGCAAAGTGATCGTGTCCGGTGAAAAGTATATCAAACGTTTTACCATTGCAACATTCACGTGGTTGTCTGAAACGTGCTAGGGAGTTCACAGCTGGCGATGATGCCTCATCGCGATTGGTTATTCCCCATCTGCAACAATGTCATTGAGCGTCATCACTATCTTTCCTTTGCGGTACCTCAAACTGTTGTGATTACCAGCTGAGAAACTTTTACGTTTAGATTTCACTCCTGGCTCTTGGAGTTTGTCTGAGCAGTGTCTGAACATCATCCTAAAACCTACTCTGAGCTGGGAGTGGTTTTAGTCTTAAAACAGGTTTTAACAGGATTCCTAGGACTTTCTCTGAGACGCTTTGTAGATAAGGCCCAGGACTGTATTTCACTGGCCTGTCTCTCCTCTCTGTATCACTTCACACATGATGATGATCTTTGTCAGATGTGTAATCAGCTTTCTCTCTTTGTTCCGTTCCCTCCCTCCAGATCTTCTCTCTGGGCTACTGTCCTACAGGAGAGTGGCTGGCAGTGGGTATGGAGAGCAGTAATGTAGAAGTGCTGCACGTCTCCAAACCAGACAAATACCAGCTGCACCTCCATGAGAGCTGTGTGCTCTCACTCAAGTTCGCCTACTGTGGTATGTGCCACACTCCTAATGGTTCCATTCAAATGTTTTCTTGCGTTATCTTAAGGACAAAACTATCCTGAAATGACTCTGAGGCTCACACGGCACCAGTCCCTTTCTTTCTCCCTGTATGCGACCGACTAGCAATCCCTCTGTCATGCTGCATCTCCTCTGCCCAGAGTTTTCATCTCCCTTTGTGTGTTTTTTTGGTTCTGCAGGTAAATGGTTTGTGAGCACAGGCAAAGATAACCTTCTGAACGCATGGCGGACACCCTATGGATCAAGCATATTCCAGGTAGGTCTGGGATTTGATATACTCTTAGCATTTCTCTAGAGAGAGTGTATTTCAAGTGCATTTGTTGTTATTTAAGCCATTTATACTATTTGTCTTTAGCTCAGTATTTACTGTATCAGGATTATATAAACCACTTTGTTTTGAAAGTGTAATGTAAGTGCAGTACAGTGACTCTGTCAGTGGGTGTAACTGGACTCCTTTCTTTTTGTTTCTTAAGTCAAAGGAGTCGTCTTCGGTGCTCAGCTGTGACATCTCCCCCGATGACCAGTTCATTGTGACTGGCTCAGGTGACAAGAAGGCCACTGTGTACGAAGTCATCTACTGAGGAAGGAGCGCTCTGATTGGATAAAGTGGGGGCGAGGCTCCCCTGGTGCACCAAGGACTGTAAAGAGAGTGGCGGGTGTCGTGGAGACCAGAGACACACGTTGTACTTTGTTGTTTTGTTTACGTTTGTAAAGGATTCAGATGAGGGCGAAGTCGGATCTCTGGAACTTTGACCTTTTAAAAAAAATGCTCTGAGAAAAAGCTGGTAGTCTAGCGACACAATGTGGGATTCTTCCAAAGACCATTTTTTTCCCCTCTTTTTATTTTTTTTCCTGTTTTTAACAAAATGAAACCTCTGTAGTAAACAAAAAATTTGCAAAAGAAAAAACTTTTTTTTTTTGGCCTTTTGAATTCTTGATGAGCAGTAGGACCATGGTGTGTGTGTGCGCCGAGGGAGATAAGGGGGTTGTGGGGGGGGGTAGATTCAGCAGCAATATGGTTGTATTATTATACATGGTGAAAGGACATACCACTAACCAGGATATGAAACTAAAATGTCCGTGTTCAAGGTATTCTGCGATTTCAGGGAAATGGCTACTTACTCCAAGTCGACAACGACATTAGTGTTTTCTATTGTATTTAGACAGGTATTTTAGACAGGTATTTTCACTACTACATCGTGACCTTTGAACTCGATATATATATATATATGAACTGTAAATAAAGCTCTAAAGGCAAAAAAAGGACGTAGGTCGGATTTGCTTAGAGCCGGGAGAAAAAGAAATTGTGCTACTATTGAAAAACTAATTGTATGATTTAATTTGTATGATGATATTTCCTTTATAGTTTTGAGTATCTAATTTGAGTTGCATATTCCCAGGAGAAGCAGGGCTGTGACTAACCACCATAGGACTGATGGAAAGGTGGGTAAGATCTTTGCAGCCACACAGCTCAGTGGGAGTTTTGATATGGGTCTGGTCTGCTGGTTTTTAATGTCATTGTCTCACTGTGTCCTAAACTGGAAATGGGCCCGAGTAGGACTTGCCTCTAACTTCAGTGTCCTCTCACCCCCCCCTCACCTACACACACCCTGTGTACTCTCTCTATAGTGCAGCTCTGCTCAGAACAGAAGCCTCAGCCATGAGTAGGGCTCATATCCAAAGGTGGACATGGTCCAGGAGTGGGCAGTTCTGTCTGTGTACAGATGGATGATAACGCAATGTGTTCAAAGCTACTGTGTGACCCCTGTAAATCTGAATGGTCTGATGAGTGTACATGTTAAGAGATGTCATATAATAGCGATGTCATGGAGGCCCTTCAGGGCCATGTCTTATAACAAACTCTCATTAGGAGTGGGATGAAGTTGCCAGGGCCTAGACAATGATCTATGGGCAACATCTACCTGGAGGAGTTGGTGATGATGGGATGATTGAGGTGGATGTTACCACATTCTCTCTCTAGAAGGGGAAGATGGGGAGCCAGTGCGTACTGGCCAAGGGAAGGACCTGTGGGCCAGGTGAAAGACCTCCGGGAGGGCTGTGGGTGGGATGGTCTGGGGGAGTGGGCGAGTTCATTTTGCATGGCCCGGTGCCCTGGGTGTGCAGAGTTCCATTGGTCCTTAAGTGAAATCTCCACCCACCTGAGGCTCCAGGCCATGCAAAATGAACTAGCCCATTGATGTGGGCGATGTAATGAGACTAATAAACTATTTTGTATGGTTCATGGTGTTTTCCTAGTTCATACTGCACTGCATGTCTTCAACATTCAAAACTGCATTCAAGAAGAAACACTCAAATGGACACAGGCACTTAAAAGATTAACACAATTTTTTTATTTTTATCATATCTTTTACAACATTGAAAATGCATCAGGAAGAAAAACACAGAGCATTTAAAAGTTCCTTTGCTTTAAAAAGAGATATCAGCTTTAAAACGTAAAATTAATTCACTGTAGGAACAGAGAAAGCACAGGCAGCGGATATGGTTTTACTGACAGTGAGTGGAGAGGGAGCCTGTCTATGGCTGACAGGCAGTGAGAGAAGAGGGTGGGGGAGGGAGGAAGGGTGAGGCAGGCATCTTATACTGTACACTTCCCACTGTCTCCACCTTTCCCCAAACATGGCCACAAAACGACCCAACACCTGCTGCTCTATACTGACAGACTTAACAAACACTGAAATAGCATTACACACTGACTGAAAACTAAAGTACAGTTATCACTTCTGCTTGAAACAGGAACAAAAACAGGAATCAGAAGAAGCCTTCCCCAAAATGGAGGGCCAGTTTCAGGGCCCCTGTGTTGTTGTAAAAGGGTAGTGGAGTACACTGCCTATCACCATCACCGAGGAGAAGGACATCAGATTAAAAAAAAAAATAAAAAAAAAAAAGTAAATAAAATACATTTTACACTTGGTCATGTCCCTCTTGCTCTCCAAGGCCAGAGTTCAGGCGTAGGCAACCATAGCCTCTTAAAACAAAGCAACCACTACTGCAACAAAACAACTTAAAAGTAGCATGAGCATGACAATTTTTTTTTTTAAATCGACAAATTAAGATAGAACGTCACAATCTAAGCAGGGTTTCGCAATATTCATAATATAATTTCCTTATTTGCCACACATTGGAGCATGTCGTATAATACAGGGAAGTTAAATGAGCATTAAGCAGTGAGCAGTCTCAGGAGAACAATCTATTGGTAAGTATTAAGATGAACAGCGCAGTGTTGCTCTCGTCTGTTCAGTGTTTGTGGCACGGGGCCCGCTGAGACTCAGATTGACTCTGCTCATTAGGCGCTGCTTTTGTGAGACAAAAATAAAATAGATATTAGGGGAGTGAGACAGGGAGCGCTGCTATGAATACTTAATTGGGTGCAAGGCTGTGTGTGTATATATATATATATATATCTATCTCTGTGTTTTGGGTATATCTCTGGGGCAGAGCTCCAGCACGGCCCAGTCCAAGCCGGCTCAGGGTGCTAGCTTGCCCCCGCTCCTGACACCCCTGGCTGGGAAGCTATGGCATGGCGTTGGCCTCATTAAGGGTTCCACTGTCTGACTAATGAATCGATTGTCTGGTATCTGTGCTCCTCGCTGCAGCTCCCAGAGTGGTGCGCTCCTCCACTGGGGTTTCCCTTCCGCTGAGCTCTTAATCAGGAAACAGCACTAATTACCCTCCTCCTCCTCCTCCTCTCCCCCTCCTTCCTTCTCTCGTTATCTGTAGCCCTCTCACGCTCCCTCTACCTTGCTCTTTATCTCTCCGCCTCTCTTTCTATCCTGCCTCATCCTCAGGCTTAAATGGGTGCAGGGATGAGCAGCTAGCTGAGATTTGGAGGGGAGGGGAGTGGGGGCTGTTGTAGTAGGGTCCTTTGGGAGCTGGAGCCAGGAAGCATTGCTTCTGTACAAAAGAGCCATGGTTGCCCCCACCTGCCCTGCTGTAGGCCTTGAGTAGGTCCCCCCTAAACCCCACCCAGCCAAGCCCCCCACCCCTCTGAAAATCCCTCACCCACCCTTATTTTCTGTTCTCAGTAGACCACCTCATACACAGTGGCCTTCTTGTCTCCAGAACCGGTCACTATGTACTTATCATCTGGTGACACGTCACAACTCAGGACCGATGAGGACTCCTTGGACTGAGAGAGGGAGAGACAGATGAAAAAGGTGTTCAAAATCATTGACTCATCCATGAACACTTAAAATTAGAGGTGGACCTGCCAGAGCCTGGTTAGTAGGTATAATAACACTCCAGTTACACACCTCCACTTAGCTACGTGAAACTGAGTTTAAACAGGGACAGAGACTGAGACTAAGGAGTCACAGAAAGTATGAGACAGAAGGAGAGGTTCAGTGAGAGACAGACATGTGTTTCCTCAGGAACACATATCGGTCTGGGAAGGAACAAACTTACACCAATTTTTCCGTAGCTGTAGTTGAGTGACAGTGATGAGGAGAGATCTCCCTGAGGGTCCCACATGGCACCACATATCCCTGCTCTACTCGGGAAACTCTTTCACTACTCACGTCTCATGTCTCCATGTTCGTCCACTATAGAGTTGTCTCCTCATAGCTCAAAATGCCCTAATAACACTAGTGTGTATTACCACCTTTATGTATTTTTTTATTTTTTTATTTAATATTTAAAAACATACAATATACTTGCAGTGAAGCCGCTCAACAACTACATCACATTAATCATCTAACAGACTCCCATCCAGAGCGACACACAGAAGCAACCAGGGAAAGTTTTCTATTGAAATTCATTGTGGAGAGCTCATTTATATATTTTGTGATATGAATACCAAGTATGTCTACTTCACCGTCAGCCCATTTTATAGGTAAACTGCAGGGCAATGTAAAAGTTCCAATATGTAATATTGTACACATCATAATTAGGTTTAAGTCCAGAGAGTCCAGAAAAGTTATCTAGATCTTCAATGAGACATTGCAGGGATCTAGCTTGTGGACTTAATATAAAACTTGAGTCATCGGCATACATGGACACTTTTGTTTTTAAGCCTTGGATTTCTAATCCTCTAATGTTGTTATTTGATCTGATTTTAATAGCTAGCATTTCGATGGCAAATAACAAATAGATATGGTGACAGCAGACACCCTTGTTTTACTCCTCTTGACAATTCAAAACTCTGAGAACAATCCGCTATTTACTATTTTACACCTGGAGTTGCTATACATTACTTTTACCCATTTTATAAGAGAATCACTGAAATTGAAAAAATCCAGGCATTTATAAATAAATCCAGTCTTACTTAATCAAAGGCCTTTTCAAAATCTGCAATAAATACCAAGCCTAGCTTCTTAGATGTTTCATGATGTTCTATTATTTCTAGTAGTTGTCGTATATTATCTCCAATGTATCGTCCATGTAAAAAACCTGTCTGATCAGGATGAACAATGCCTGGTAAAACCTTTTTAATTCAGAGTGCTATGCATTTTGCTAGTATTTCTGCATCACAACATTGAAGTGTAAGAGGCCTCCAGTTTTTAAGATATAAAAATCCAGTCTATTTGCCATCTGGGTCTTGTTTTAATAATAGTGAAATCAGACCTTCCTGCGGAGTACCTGACAGACTACCATTTCTATAGGAGTAGTTAAAACAAGTTAATGGAGCTTTGAGTATATCAAAAAAGGCTTGATATACCTCTACCGGTGTGCCATCAAGCCCTGTGATTTTTCCAGACTTAAAGGATTTAATAGCCTCAAAAAGTTATTCCTCTGTAATTTGGCCTTAGCACTGATCTTTCTGTACATTTGTTAATTTTCCTTTTTTTTTTTTCTTTTTTTTTTTGAATTTCTTATAGTAATCGTCATTCAGTGGGTGAGGATGAGACAGAAAAGAGAACATCTGCTTAAAATATTTAGCTTCCTCTTTTAAAATAACATTTGGAGTATCATAGATGACTCAAATTCTTTTTGCCAGCGTTCCTGTGTTGGAGATTCAGGAAGAATTTGGTGCATTCTCCATATTCCATCCAGTTTGCTTTATTTTTGTAATAGGTTACATTAGATCGTTCTTGAATAAGTACCAGTTCTTTTTATTATTGATGAATATTGAACTGAATGACCTCTGAAGGTACATTTAAAGGTATCCCAAACAATAAGGGGATTTGCTGAACCTATATTGTACTGGAAAAATTCTGTTATACATTATTTTATCTTAGTTAAAAATAAATTGTCCTCCAGTAAACTTGATTACATTTCCAATATCCCCGATGATCCAATCGCATTCTGTCTCCTATTAAAACTTTTTTAACCTTTGATGCAAGAGAGAAAGAAGCAAGAAAGTAGTCAAGACGACTAGCTTGATTAAGTCTCCTCCATGTATATCTCACTAGGTCGGGGTGTAGATGTATTCACTGAATCAAAATAGGGCACAAAATATACTTTTTCTTTTGACACAATAAATCGGTATAGTCAATCTATTATGCTATTTCTAATGGAAACATTCTCTTCTTTTGAGAAAATGACCAAGTCATTACAAGGGTTTTAGATCATCCCAGTAATGGTAATTGCTCCACAAAGTTTCATAACAGACAATGGTGGTTGTAACTTCTCTTCTTCTTCATGTCTGACAGGCAGAGTGGTGTCTCCCCAGGTTCTTAACCCTACGTGGTTCAGCTGTACTCTCAGCATTACTAATCACAGCTTTCAGCACCACAGAAACACAGGGGGCGGACTCTCTGACTCTCTTTACATTACCTGAATAAACAAGCCCTTCTACCTCCATTCTGTCTGTCTCCGCCAGGCTCAGGCTCTGTCTGCATCAGACCTCATATCCTGGCCCCAGATGGTTTTCTAGACCTGCTCCTCTCTCAACCTCTCTCTTTCCTCACCCTCCTCTCGCAACCCATCCCTCCTCTGAACCGCTATAGTACCTCTCCCTCCTCCCCCTTCTCTCCCTCCACTCTCCACTCTCCCATTCCCTCCTCTCTCAACCTCATCCTAATCCCTCCCTTTCTCCCTCCTCCACATCACAGGTTCATATCACCAGGGCTGTCAATCAGCAGGCCACTGGTGAGAGAAGCCATTTTGACTGACAGACACACTCACACTACAGAGACAGAAACAGGGAGGAGGGAGAGGTACAAAGGATGAGGTAGTGGTGAGTGAGAGTAAATGGAGGGAGGAGAAAGGGGAGGTATGTGTGTACATGTGAAAGAGAGAGATGAATCAGGGGAGTAAAAGAAGGAAAGTGAGAGAGAAAGCAGCAGATTAACAGTGTG